>JAWNPT010000070.1:0-86105 GCA_035047365.1 Drosophila ustulata | reverse complement strand
CGCAGATGATTTCTCCTTCCGGAAAGACTGCTCCGACGTCTCATCAGCATAAGGTTTTCAACCAGGCCGCTATCTCAACAGAGAGCGCGCCAGACCTTTCCATCGAATGTTCGCTTCATGGTTCGCAGCGCCGCCAGTTTGACCGGAAAGATAAGTTCTGAATACGGAAGTGTCGTGCCTAGAGCGGCGCTCATCGGGTCACTGGTTGAATGCAAGGCATGATGAATAAGAACACGATTACGGGTCTCGACAAGATATACTTGGGTTGCGGCCACTCATCAACGGCTTCAACCAGATCAATAACGGCAAGAGACATTAACTCCTCATTGGTTGCAGGCTCTATCACCGTCAATCAGTGCATAACATTCGGGGAAGGAGAACCGTCAATAGACATTTCATCGTCACCATCCGTAGGCGGCTGGCAAATGAAGATGTAACAATTTTCCGGACGTTCGCCGAAGGTCGTAACCTTTTGTCCATCGAATACATAGACACACTCATTCTCTTTTCATTTTCAACTGATACATGACGTATTACGGCCTGCTTGTGATGCCGCTATTGTTATTTGGTCTGCGTAGTACAGAGACCGGGAGCTGGGTTTGTGGGATGCACCGATTTCCACGCCGTTCTTTTACGGTTACGCGGCCAGCTCCGGTTCACCATGTCACGACCGACTGAACATTGGCGAGACCGGTGATCAACCACGTCTCAGCGATCTCAGTGCGCGTATTCCGATCAGGTGTTTTCGTCGAGTATCCAGCAAGACCGACGATATCGGAATGACGTTATCACCATATTCACTATTTGAAGGTTTGTTCTGAACGGTCAGTGCACGCGAAAACCCAATATCTCGTATTCCTACAAAGAAGTTGGTTTCTCGCAAAACCTTGCAGCGTTGTATTTAATGAGAATAAATATAAAAAGGTGTAAGTTATATTACATAATATCATATTACGCTTATGATAATTTCGCGATGTGAAAACACACGAAAACGATATTTCAATACTGTAAAGCACAGCATACAAAAACGCGAATAGAATAATAGCACAAGGCATAAAGTTGCTTAAGTGCACAGCAATATCATAAGGGAAAATAGGGTAGGATTGCAATACTGAAGGTAGATGCCGAACTAAAGAGCGTATGGAAGCTGTTGGAAATACGTCGGAGGTCATCAGTATGATGGGGTTGCAACATGTACAGGTGGCTGTTCAAGAATATTCGGAGAGAACGAATAGATGTTAGTGCAAATGAAATCATGCGATATATGGATGATATGGCGAATATATATCATATGGAGACGGCCATATGGTGCACATGCAGTCAGAATGTATGATCCAGACAGTCATGCGTGCCGCATGTGATGCAGACATATTGGACAGATTGTGCATATGGTGTGATGAAATGTCGAATATCGTGCAATTAGCGAGGCAACTGCGCGTATTTTTTTCGGTGTGAGCGCAGGATGCAAGACAATAATGCGCCAACCAGAAAACAGAGTGGTGACGCCAGCTTTTTAGCGGACATCATGGGAACACCGGACACTCCAGAAATCATCATGAGCGGAGCAATACCGGCGCGGTGATCTGGGCGAGAGGAACGGAGGAAGGGTTAAGATGGCATTTGATGATGATGGATGGTGTCTCTTCTCGGGAGCCGCGCAGAACAAAACTTGTGAGTAAGTGTAGAGCTGAATGTTTTGCAACGTGTGACTGATAATCTCCGGAGATATCGGGGAGTAGCAGCATTTGGAGCGTCTTATTTAGCCACTGCGTCTATAAGCAGGAATGGTCAAATGCTCGTCTCCGAACATGATCGGCTGAGAAAAACGAAAGTTTCGGGAGGTGAGAGGTAACGGTCAGTGAATTGACATCGTACCGTATAGTATCAGCGCAATCAGGTTGCCGGCGCAACGATTGAATGGATGCGTCCAGAAGAGGATGGAATGATGTGCAAGCTCTAACGCAGAGGCGTAATTGAAAGATGAGGGTCAGAAAGCTTCGCATCCGATGGCGAGATTTCACGGCGCTGGTTAAAGCTACCGGATGATTGCACAGTTGCGACGAGGCAGGCAATCTTTAAGTCTGCTGATGGTGTGTAGAGAATGGGGGCATGTGTTTGCCCTAACATCCGTTTGCATTATGGGCGGAAAAACACAAGCTAAGTGTCGAACATCGGTGTGCCACGTGGTATAGTGGCAAAAGTATCCGACAAATCCAAACGTCCGCGGGGGAGAATTGCCATAATCATCCGTTCAAACAAAATTTTCCAGCCAAACAGTCTGTTGACAATAAAAAATAGTCAGAAACCTCGACAGACGTCGGCGCATATTGATGATGGAGGATCATGGAATAAATGGTACCTGAGATACCACAAACGGGGACTAGTGGTTGCACTCAATTGGAAGCGACGGCATATGAGGGAGGGAGCGAAAGGGAGACTCTTTAATGACGCCTCGGATTCATACCCGCTCTTTCAAGTGCAGCACGTTCTGAATGGTGAGAGAGATCATCTGCATTTGCTCTTGATATCTCGTGCAGGTTGCGGTGCGTGATGGGATGATTCGGGAATACAGATTATCAGAATGTAAAGCGACGCTAAACGTAGTGCTGTGCATGGGATGATGTTCAGAAGCTCTCAGCTTTCAGTTGAAACTGAAAGACGCCATGACAGTTTCGCGTCTGATCTTTACATTCGGGTGTCAGATCACGCATGACATTCTTTCTCTATCGAAGAAGATCAAGAAAGTCGAGAATGCAAGGTCTGAGCTTGAATCATTTATACCGTACTGCACGCGCATTAGAGACCGAATGTATTGGACTAGCCAAGACCATGCGTGATCTGAAAGAGGTTGTTGTTAAAGGGCGGGAAACCTGATCCAGTTGGAGCACAGGTATCCGGGTAGTCCGATCAGGTTCGTGGGACTTGCCCACGCCGCTTTTCCATACAGGCCGTTCGTGATCGGAAGATGCATCATGGTTAACGTCCAAAGGTTCTGGCTTCCAGACGGCTAGTTCGTATGGCGCAGTCTAGCCTTTTGAGATCTGTGAGAGAACAGGAACAGAAGCCGCCACTGATAGGGTCGGGTCGGAGAGAGAATTCGCGCAGAGAAGGATCTGAATGAGCGAGATGAATGGACGCAAATTATGCTCCTCGACACATAGAAACGAGAACGGTTGGAGACGAAGGCAGCTCAAGAGGAAAGTGGATGAGTTGAGAGATGCGTTGAACGGATGCGGCAAAAGCAGAGCATTTTGCCTCGTCTAAAAAATGAATGGAAAACTAGCGCCGCTCAAGAAAGGTCGATGGGTTAGTGCGATGCCAATGGATTTTTGAAGGGTGAGGTGACTAAATGAACAGAGATCGACGTGACAATGGAACGGCTGCGCAAGAAACTTGAAGAAGCCAGTGGCATACTGGAATGGAGCAGGAAATTGAAAGTAGTCCGCGATGGCAGGAGAAGGTGAGTATAACCTGCCAGATAGACCAGGCGTCAGAGAAACGAGAATCGAGCAGGCTATCTACAATTTAGATGAGGCCGTGGAGAAGATGGAAGAGATTAGGTCAGAAATTGATGGCGTAATGAAACGCTGGATGAGTGCAAAGGAATAACTGTCCATCTGGCGGGTTGGTCTTAAAGTGAAGGGGGGAGATAGATAACATGCACAACTAGACGATCCTCCTGTTTGGGAGTTGGGGAAACACAAAGAAACGTGTCTGTTCGTGAGTGGAGCTCCATGACAGCTCCGGATACCGCCAAGTTGATGATGAATGGCTGGCGGATCATCCGCCAAGGCGTCAATGATTTTGAACGGATTGGCTTGCACTAGGTCTGCCTGTCCTGATTCAGTGATAAGATGCCACATAGGCGTGACATTTTCTACCTGGCTGATTCCACGATGAGGAATAATCTATGTCGGATAGCTATGCCTACTTTTTATTACGTGAGGAATTCCTGCCTTCAAGAGGTATTAAGCTGTGATCCTGTTGTAGGATCGTGGATTCTTCCGCAGGAAATTGACATTGCAACCAGCTTTTATGGCTCCTGTAGCTTTTGTGACGTGAGTACAGACGGCCGAGCACGTTCCGCATTGCTGTCTCCCGTGAATATTGCCGGCAAGATGGGAATACGGGAGCTGGTTACACCGAATGGTTTGCTATCGAGAGTGTGGTGCGAGGGTCATATCCAGACCACAAGGTAGAGCGTCTAGGTTCTGGGTTTTGTCAGCCCTAAGGCTCACCGCAGAGTGAGTGCCTCCGTCGCCGACGCCAGTGGACGAACAAGAGACGGCATAGAGAGTGGTATGGCAACACTCCATTCAACGAACAATTCCATGATCGCTGCGTTGACAGACACTACGCTAGTGGACAAGGGCGCGCGGAGTATTCCGGTAGCGAACGGCCCCGGCTTTGTGGGCGAGGCGGAGCCGTTGAGGCTAGATGATTACGTTCTCCACTAGCCCGCTATTCTCAGACGGATTTTCTATATGCCAATTTCTGGCGGCAGGCGTGGATGCGATGACGGGCATTACTGGTTCAGGCGCGTGTTCCTTTAGTGGCATGAAAGGCATTGTCTCTTTCCAGAATGTGTCGGCTCGCTGCCGTTCGTCTGGATGAAGAATTGTTTGCATCAGGAGGTCTATCTATGGGAATGCGTCGACGAAGCTGGCGCTGCCCCGTCTTGATCGCTCATCGTGGCCGGTAAAAGGATACCCAGCAGATAACAGTAGATTCGCGATCCAAATGTTTTCTGAGAGGAGAGGCATGAGGTGATACAAGCCGAAAATCCGGGTGAATATATATAATATGTATATATATGGCATATATAAACTCATATTATTAATATGAGAAATATAGACTAGATAACGGAAGATTTTATCTTAGAACAACGTGAAAGTGCGTTGTATCGTTTAATGACGTATTATAATCTCACAAATTACGGAGTAATATGTATGGATGTGGTTCGGTCTTGACAGTGCCGTCATTCGCTCGACACGATGATGAGCGTTATCCAGAATGATCTGGCGTCCCTCATCACGTCAATTCAAATTGAGCGACGATAAACAGCCGAAACGCATTAAGACGGTTGATGAAGCAGTTGCGATAACAGAGCGTTATTTCGGAGCAGGCAGTGCCGATATGGGGCTGATGCAGGCTAATTCGCGTCCCGCCACGCTCGGCGTCAGTGTCGCAGAGGCGTTTGAGCCGTGTCAGAATGTGCGTATGGGCTGCATTCTGGCCGCTAATTATCCACAAGCCACACAAAAAACCGCCGTCGTGCTCCTATTGTGCCTGCGTTGTCACCTACAATACGGGCAATTTTTACGAGGGTTTCGAATGGCTATGTCGCTAAATATCGATGGTGCCGTCTGGTTTGGTTGCATACGCACAAGGCCGTATAAGCGAGAAACGTCAGATGGTTGCAGACAGGAAAAGCAAAGTCAGGCAACCTACAATGATCGTGTATACTGAATATGTGAGAGTGAAGGTCATGAAGCCTGATATACCAACGCTGCTGATATGCGTGCAAATCTCTTGGACAAGATAGCAAAAATAGCAGGGGTGGAGTCGTCCTATTGTCCGTCCGATGATAGTGTGGCGTGATCCCGATGGTTCTCCGATTTATTCGTTGTGGCGGACAGACGGTGAGTGTGGGTGCCACTAAATACGAAACTAAATCCCTGTTTGATGCGTCAGGTATCTCTCCAGAGAGGCAGAATATGACATTGATCCGGAAATCAGGGGCCGGGGGCGTTACATTGCTGTCTAGAATGGTCTCGATGCAATGAGTCATGATATGCCACGATGAAACGGGCTGTGCCGTTTGAAGAGCTGGTGAAAATAATGAATCAGGATGAAGTGCGTTTCAGAGTAAATTACCGCGCATAGATGATGCGTGGTTTCGGCGCTCCTAGATCACTGTGCTGAACAGATGAGGACGAGTTTTACATCAACGAGATATCCTGTGTCCAAAAGCGGCGCACAGTATCCTGCAATCTGCTGCGTTGCGCTCCCTGCCAGATCATGAGATGTGGCCGTTGGAGGATTTTGCCACGTTTACGCAGCTTTCCGGCGGTGCTAGCCACGCCGGAAGATGTGGATAAGGCATGGAAAAGAACGGTCAGAGCAAATCCCGACGAGGCCGAGTCGCATGAAGCCCGTAAGGCCGAGATGAGATCAGGCCGCGCAGGCTGTCAAGAATGCTGTGCAGCAGTAAGGCGGCAGGAATGGTCAAGTCGCTGGTGTCTGGATCGCGGGCGACATTGCGGCAGGAAGTACGCAGAAGTGGGCTCGACGAGCAGACCGCTGTAACTGCATATGCGTTGCGTTTCTGTCCGAGGGCAGAGGCGACAAACAAGAATTAGATGGATACCAGAATGAATAGTACCATATCCTGGCGAACATCTGGTTTTTGGAAGAGATAGTCTCGTCCAAAAATCGCAGATCCTACCCGGTTCATGACGGGGTTTCGGAACGCCTACCAACTGTCTGCAAGCTACCGGCTGAAGCGTTGCGCCTGATGCCATGAGCGCGTGTGTCCGAACGCGGCGGCAGCACGTTGATAAACGGCAAGACCGCTATCAATGTTTTGGATGCTATCGAAAATACTATAAGGCAGTTTCCGAACTTAATGTCTGATGTTCACCAGATGCGGCGCGTGCAGGTGAAGCTCTGTATGGCATTACCGGGTGACGGACGCGGATTTCGAAGTAGAAAATGGCTATCAATCCCGGCATTATGGAAAATGCGGCAGCGTCACGTGTCGAGGGCTTTGCAGGATGCTGAGCGGGCAATCACGGAACGGGCCGAGTTAGCCACACTGGTATCGTTGATGATGGCCGCTCGTGAGGCAACGCCAGAAGCGCAGCAGCGTTCCGGAGCCTGAACATGATGCGCCGCACGCAGCCGCAGGTGGCTTCTAATGCGGGTTCCAGATGCCGAGAAAGAAAAACCTGCAACGCAACCGCCGCCACTGACGGTAGCGGGCTTCGATGGAGGTTCAGGCAGCGCCGATGAAGCTCGATGACAAGATGCCGGAGCCGCCTCGATCTTGATGATGATGACATGGAGGAGGGCCGGGTCTGTGAGAGGCCCGAATAGCGAGCGCAGTGAGCTGACGGGTGACTATGCAGGTGCAGGAGTGGAAGATCACACCCTGCACGTATCCGTGCTGTGTTCGGTCATTCGGGAACAGGCCGGCGCTGGCGGATGGGTGGAGACGGATGGGAATCACGGGAGGGAGGACTACGGCTTACCTAATCTGTCTCATGATGGAGATTGCTGAGCGACGGTGACGCAAAAGGCATTTGCAGGTGCCAACGTCGGCGATGCGAAAATGAAAAGGTCTGGCTCAGCGTGCGAGGCGGTCGTTGGTGGCTCGTGTCGTAGCCGATCATGCGGTGACTGATGGGACCGATAAATCGGAGAATTCCCCCCGACGGGGCGATGCCGTTGTACTCGAACGCGGAGTGCTTGGTTATAGTCAGTGCGCGGTGAACGTGTCGGGCGAAGAAGATAAATACCGAAAAATATCATTTTACTGGTGAAAAATTGGACGTTGATGGACGAGTGTTAAATCGCATCCGTGCATCGCAACCTTCTTCAAGGGTAATGGCGAGTTGGTTATTGCTGGCGAATCTTGGTGGATGGATCGCAACGCAATTTATCTCCGCGGCAGGCAGGTGGCCGATGATGCTAAGGTCTATGGTCTGGCGGTAGTTGCCGATGATGGCTTTGGCGCAGGGTAGATCAACCGTCCGAGATCGCCTATCCCATCGGGTGAGGCGTAGTGGATGGGCAGAGTTGCTCGAAGGTTTCGTCAGCTAATGGGATTGAGGATGTCTGGTAATGCGAGCAACAGTGACCACATTGAACGATAATGCGCAGTTGGCAGGGGATGCTCTTGTCGCAGGTTATGGGACGGTGGTAGGCCATGCGCAAATGGACGACAACACTGTAGCAAAAGATTCTGGCGTATCTCGGTGGCCATGCACGGCTTCTGATCGATGCGGAAGTATCCAATGCTGCATCAGTCACAGGGCGGTGGCATTTGAAGAGGAATGACATGCGTGGCGTAACGATAATATGTCGATGCGGGCGCAGTTGGATGAAAACACCTATGTAATGAATGGCGAAGAGATACCTCTTGAGGAAGCTCTGGAAGCCGGTCTTGGTAAGACGGAGAAGATTACACAGTCGGTAGGAATAAAAACAGTGATTACGAACTGTATCGACTGAATGGCAGCAGAAAAGTCCCGACTGGTATCACATCAGATATGGAGGATGTCGATGATGCGTTGCTGGATTTATTTAATAAGGCCAGAACTCAATCCCGATATAATGGAATCTGGAAAAATTAATTCTGACTCCAGACGAATATGAAAGCAGACAAACGAATGACGCAGAAAACGACATGGCCAAGCATGTATGTTGTGCGTGTTTGTTGGCTGCTCTGCGGTTCGTTGAGTATCAATCTTAACATATGCGTGGTGAAATGCGCTGACCGGAGCTGTGAACTTTTCGTTCTTTATTTTTGGCCCGCTGGCATTACCAGTTGGTTGGCTCTGTCAAAATGTTTCGAGGGCATACGGAAGGCGTCAAAACATGCGCGAAGGCTTGCCAACTATAGGCTTTGCATGACGCTGCTTCTGATGGACGTTCGTCCAGCGTAGCAATGGCAGAGGAAACGTCATGCACTGATTTCGGAGCCAATGGCGTTCTGCCTGCCGTAGTGCGGCCTGTGATGCAGGATGGTTCATTTGCTGTGTGTGTGTGGAGTCAGGGTGTCCGATGTCTCACATAGTCCGTTATGGGCAGCAGAACACTTGTGGTCGGATGACATTGAAGCAGCCCTAAAACTTCCACGGCCACGTGTCATGTTCTCGCCAGATCCTCGTTAGCCATCTGCCACCCTTGAAGATTATCGCTGGTGCGTGGATTAAACGTGACTTGAGCATGGCCATATGGCACCAGGGATCAGCCTAACCGCGCGGGATCAGTGCGGAGAGAGTGTCTGCTGTCAACATGTAGACGGCGAGCCTAAACGAAGGGGATATGGGCGAAAATAGAACAGACCGTTCGGTATCTTGCGGAAGATGAGGGCGAGCTATACGTGGTGACTGGGCCCTGCATATCACCTCGAACCCGATAGAGAAGATAGGGCCGGATCAGGTGTTTGTGCCGTCAGCAACATGGAAAGCTGCTCTATTCCCAGCCAGCAGGCGCATATGTTTGTAAGAACGCGTACAAAGCATCCTCATTGTGACCAAGTGACGATACGGACGCTCATTGACAATACGGGTGGTGATCATTCCCCGGCGTGCCTATGGCCGTTAAGAGGTGTTTTGGAAGATGCCCGCGCGCGTCATTTCAATGACGAGTAAGTCAGGACGTAATGATGAGGGCTGGTAGAAGCGCCAAAAGTCCCGACGGTGCCGCGCCGGGAGGCGATGTTTTGTCAAAAATTGGTGTTCTCTGATGATAAATCCACCATTTTCAGGATGCTCAGATCGAAATTGATGTGTACTATATACAAATGATATGTGTTATATATACCATATTGTATATGAGAGGGCCGAGCTAGTGAGGAAAAAGTCGAGTAAGTGTTGGCAGTTTTCTTGTCTCGGTAAGCAAAAAACAGATATAGTTGCCTTACAAAATGCGTATGTGTTCTCTGTTGCTTGTGGTGAGCTACGAGGTTGTAACGATGCTCTCCGGCCCTGCACCTTTCATGGTGTGGGGCTTTTTGCCGCTGTGTTGGTGTTGTGGACAACGCCAACACAGCGCGCGAGTTCTCATGAGCTTCCGTTCACTGATGGAGCTAGGACAACCCTATCGGAAGGGATGTTTGTTGAGATGGTGGTCTGGCAGGTCTCGCTTCAGTGCTCGGTGTTTGCATTGTTACAGCTACAGGTGGCGCTTGTGTCTAATGGGCAATGCGTTCTGCGGTATGACAATGAGGCGTGGAAAAGGCGACCACAAGCACATAGGAGGCGCGGAAGTTCCTTACACATTTCAAGATTTAGAGACGTTGTTAAAAGATTTTCGGGAGGATGTGGAAAATGGTTGCTTGAAAAAAATCTAAGAAAACCACGAACAGAAAAGAGATACTTCTGATTGATTTTGGTGATTTGGATGATGCGAGCAGGCGGCTGGTCGAGGCGTTTGAAGGAGCAGGAGTCACGGCATACATTCGTATCACTGGATCTGATGTGGAAAACACTGACACCGCGCCGTCAGGAGTTGTTGCAGGCAATGGCAGGGAAAGAGCCTATGTCGATCCGAGGGTGAAAACTTATGGAGCGTGATTTGAAGGCTATCCACGGAGATGTACATAGCATTGCTGTTTGGGGTTTGCTGGAAAAGTCGGGGATAAGATAGTGTTTCCCATGATGGGTTCCATGTGGATTACGAATAGCAGTAGCGTAAGTTACAATTGCAAAGTAAGGCAATCCGGTGGATCTTGAAGATATATCAGCAGCAGTTCTGAGCTCGCTTGTGTCTTTTTCTTGCCTCTTTTGTATTGGCGCGGGATATGTAGGTTTTTCTTTACCCGGCCATATGCTGTTTTGCGAGGCGTTACTACAGGGTTAGGAGTGGCTTTTTTATTCGGAGGCTTCTTTGTCGCTAAGAAGTTTTTCAGGCTGAAATGAACAATACCGCAATGTTTATGCTTTTAATTGCGATTGTTTTTTCCTCTCACTTCTTTTGTGGCCGGCCTTTGTTTCCTGATAAAAGAAAGACTGATCCTAGAATCGAGCCTATGGAATTGAACAACAACATTTCTGTAGATGATTATGCAAAAAAATATCTAGTATAGGTGGCGGCACTATGAAGCAAAAGGCCATGCTGATAGCTGGTGATGCACAAAGAGCTTTCTGACCAATATTTGTCTAAAGTGCCACGTTATTTCATCATGGATAATGGGGAAGAAAAGCCGCTTCCTTGCCGGTCTGGCTGGTTTTTGCTGTTACATGCCTGTCCATGCCTTAGAAATAGAGATTATTCTTATCGCAGTTTGGGCGTTTCAGACTCAACGTTCAGAAGTGGTGCAGAAGTTTATCAGCAAAAAATTGTAGAAGCTGTAGGCAGAAGATTGGCTGCTCGTGATGACGCAAGAATGAAGCTGTGTGGCGTGTCCTTTTCTTGATGAAGGATCATGCGGTATCTATGAGGTGAGACCAATAGCGTGTCGGCGTGTTTCTCACCAGATGCTAAGGCATGTGAGTGGAGCGAGATAACCCCGAAAAGGAGGGGCAGTTCATGGCGAAAGAGCTGAAACAAAGAGAGTGAGAGCTTGTTTCGGCAGCTTGTCGCGCTCGCTGCAAAGGCGAATGTGCCTTGCGGTATGTATGATCTGATAGAAGGTGTCTATGCGCTTCTCTGATCCTCAATTTCAACGCCGGGTAGATGAAGGTTGTCTGGATTTACGGAACTCCTCACAAATGTATTCAGTGGAGCATATATTGAAAGAGGCGTTGTCACAGAGATAACGGCCATGGCGCTTAAACGGCTTCCCACGGGATAGTGGCAGATGGGGTGACATAACCTCTGGCTCCTTGTAGAGGGCCAGAGAGTCGATGCGCCAACATCGAAAGTTAGCAGTCTTTTGATAGTGTCATATATCATACGCAACATGACTAAATGAACGTATGACAAGTAAAAAGTAATATTATTCTCATGTATTGACAAGGTTAAAATGCGTTTACTGTCAGAACAGTGAGACATAAAAAAGCCGTCCAGTGATAGGACGGCTTTCTGTTGCGTTTATTAGTTAGAGTAGTAGCCAGTGTTACTGTTTGGCTCGAACTGGATACCTGAATTTCCTGACCAACACGCTGCTTAGTGCTCTCTGCGTGTTCGATGAACGCACGGAGATCGGCAGGGTAGCATTCTCGATGCGCAGGTTAGTGAAAATAGATTGCTCCGCAGAGGGCATAATCGCCGTGAACAATGCGGCGCTTGTCATAGTAGAAAAGACCTGTGCTAAAGGTGCCGATGAATAGGTGGTCTGGTAGCGGCATGATATTTCTTTCGCTCTGATGGATCAGTATTGCTAGGTAGAAGAACAACTTTTCCATACGAGCTGATCATAATTGACGTAGATAGTCAGATCTCGGCAGGGGAAAGTCAGTAAAGGGGATATTCTGCTGATAGTGGATACTGCATCGCCTACCGTCTGCGCATATGATGCGGCGGAATGTTTCTCCATCAACGGTCAGTTTCCAAGTCTCGGATACCTCGGAGCGAATGGCGGTACAGCACGCTGGCGAGAATGTCTATCAGCCACGCCGCGCCGTTGGTGGCTAGGAAGTGAGCGCCGTCCGTGAGGACAAGGTCACCCCACCACTTGTAATATTTGCTTCGAGTGAATTGCGCGAGTGCCCGGTGGCGTATGGTTTTGAGTGTATCTGACATGGGAGAAATGCCTTTATATGGGGAATTGAATGAGCTGGTGGTCAGGGCTGTGTGGCCCTGACCGGGTATCTTTAGAAAGTGAAAATCGGAACAGCGTGCGCAGAGCAGCGCCGAGCGTTGCGATAGCTCTCCCCCTCCGCCTTAGATCGTTTGAGTAAACAAGGGTGTTTTTTCGTTAGAGATATTCATCATATGTGCTTCCATTTGATTAGATGTATGCCCGGATGCGCGAGCCGAAGGTCTGCGAAGAAATATAATAAGAATAAAAACAACCGCGCACAAGAATAAAAACACCCACATACGAATAAAAAAACCCATGCAAAATATGAGGGCGGGTGCAAAATAACATAGAGAAATGGAATGGGCGAAAAATGGAAGCGGGTGCAAAATTGGTTGACAAGTAATAATGAAGTAAAGAAAAGAATAAAATAAGTAATAATAAAGTAAAAAGTGCTTGACAAAGTATATATGCAATGGGTGCATGACAGGAGAGCTATGCAATGGGGCAAGGAGGTATGCGCAAACGGAAAGGCTTGACACGGCGTATAATATACTCCGGAGTATATTATACGCCGTGTCAAGCCTTTCCGTTTGCGCATACCTCCTTGCCCCCATTGCATAGCTCTCCTGTCATGCACCCATTGCATATATACTTTGTCAAGCACTTTTTTACTTTATTATTACTTATTTTATTCTTTTCTTTACTTCATTATTACTTGTCAACCAATTTATGCACCCGCTTCCATTTTATACACCCATTCCTTTCCTATGTTATTTTTGCACCCGCCCCCTCATATTTTGCATGGGTTTTTTTATTCATGTGTGGGTGTTTTTATTCTTGTGCGCGGGTGTTTTTATTCTTATTATATTTCTTGTCACGGGCCTTCGGGTTTGTGGCTCCGCCTTTCAGCCTCCGGGCCGGAGGGCATCACCACAATCTAACTAATCAAATGGAAACACATATGATGAATATCTCTAACGAAAAAACACCCTTGTTTACCTCAAACGATCTAAAAGAGGTCGCCCGGTATGGGGGAGAAGCTATCGCAACGCTCGGCCTGCTCTGCGCCACGTTGTTCCTGATTTTCACTTTCTAAAGATACCCGGTCAGGGCCACACAGCCCTGACCACCAGCTCATTCAATTCCCCATATAAAGGCATTTCTCCCATGTCAGATACACACTCAAAACCATACGCCATTACCACGGGGCACCTCGCGCAATTCACCAGCACCAGCAAATATTACAAGTGGTGGGGTGGCCTTGTCCTCACGGACGGCGCTCACTTCCTAGCCACCAACGGCGCGGCGTGGCTGATAGACATTCTCGCCAGCGTGCGTAACGTACCCGCCATTCGCTCCGAGGTATCCGAGATTTGGAAACTGACCGTTGATCTGGAGAAACATTCCGCCACCATCATATGCACAGACGGTAAGAGCGATACGAATATCCACTATCAGCAGAATATCCCCTTTACTGACTTTCCCCTGCCGGATCTGACTATCTACGTCAATTATGATCGCTCGTATGGAAAAGTTGTTCTTCTACCTAGCGAATACTGATCCATCAGAGCGAAAGAAATATCATGCCGCTACCAGACCACCTATTCATCGGCACCTTTAGCACAGGTCTTTTCTACTATGACAAGCGCCGCATTGTTCACGGCGATTATGCCCTCTGCGGAGCAATCTATTTTCATAACCTGCGCATAGACATCGAGAATGACTGCCCTGCCGATCTCCGTGCGACTATCATCGAACACGCAGAGAGCACTAAGCAGCGTGTTGGTCAGAAATACAGAGTATCCAGTTCAGGCCAAACAGTAACACTTGGCTACGCTCTCTAGCCTAATAAACACTAACAGAAAGCCGTCCTATCACTGGACGGCTTTTTTATGTCTCACTGTTCTGACAGTAAACGCATTTTAACCTTGTCAATACATGAGAATAATATTACTTTCTTACTTGTCATACGTTCATTTAGTCATGTTGCGTATGATATATGACACTATCAAAACGACTACTAACTTTCGATGTTGGCGCATCGACATCCTCTGGCCCTCTACAAAGGGCCAGAGGTTATGTCACCCCATCACAGCCACTCAATCCCGTGGGAAGCCGTTTAAGCGCCATACAGGCCGTTATCTCTGTGACAACGCCTCTTTCAATATGTACTCCACTGAATACATTTGTGAGGGTTCCGTAAATCCAGACAACCCTTCATCTACCCGGCGTTGAAATTGAGGATCAAGGAAAGCAGCATAGACACCTTCTATCAGATCATACATACCGCAAGGCACATTCGCCTTTGCAGCGAGCGCGACAAGCTGCCGAAACAAGCTCTCACTCTCTTGTTTCGGCTCTTTCGCCATGAACTGCCCCTCTATTTTTTCGGGGTTATCTCGCTCCACCTCACATGCCTTAGCATCTGGTGAGAAATACGCCCGACACGCTATTGGTCTCACCTCATAGATGCCGCATGATCCTTCATCAAGAAAAGGACACGCCACACGCAGCTTCATTCTTGCGTCATCACGAGCAGGGCCAATCTTCTGCCTAGCTTCTACAATTTTTTGCTGATACTTCTGCACCACTTCTGGACGTTGAGTCTGAAACACCCAAACTGCGATAAGAATAATCTCTATTTCTAAGGCATGGACAGGCATGTAACAGCAAAAACTACAGCCAGACCGGCAAGGAAACGGCTTTCTTTCCCCATTATCCATGATGAAATAACGTGGCACTTTAGACAAATATTGGTCAAAAGCTCTTTGTGCATCACCAGCTATCAGTACGGCCTTTTGCTTCATAGTGCCGCCACCTATACTAGATATTTTTTTTACATAATCATCTACAGAAATGTTGTTGTTCAATTCCATAGGCTCATTCATAGGATCAGTCCTTCTTTTATCAGGAAACAAAGGCAGGCCACAAAAGAAGTGAGAGGGAAAAAACAATCGCAATTAAAAGCATAAACATTGCGGTATTGTTCATTTCAGCCTGAAAAAACTTCTTAGCGACAAAGAAACCTCCGAATAAAAAAGCCACTCCTAACCCTGTAGTAACGCCTCGCAAAACAGCATATCTGGCCGGGTAAAAAAGAAAACCTACATATCCCGCGCCAATACAAAAAGAGGCAAGAAAAAGACACAAGAAAGCATTTAGAACTGCTGCTGATATATCTTCAAGATCCATCGGATTGCCTTCCTTACTTTAATTGTAACTTACGCTACTGCTTTCAATTCGTAATCCACATGGAACCCATCATAGGGAAACACTATCTTATCCCCGACTTTTTCCAGCAAACCCGCAAACAGCAATGCTTGTACATCTCCGTGGATAGCCTTCAAATCACGCTCCATAAGTTTATGCAGACCTCGGATCGACATAGGCTCTTTTCCTGCCATTGCCTGCAACAACTCCTGACGGCGCGGTGTCAGTGTTTTCCACATCAGATCCAGTGATACGAATGTATGCCGTGGCTCCTGCTTTTTTCCTTCAAACGCCTCGACCAGCCGCCTGCTCGCATCATCCAAATCACCAAAACCAATCAGAAGTATCTCTTTCTGTTCATGGTTTTTCTTAGATTTTTTCAAGGCAACCATTTTTCCACATCCTCCCGAAAATCTTTTAACAACGTCTCTAAATCTTGAAATGTGTAAGGAACTTCCGCGCCTCCTATGTGCTTGTGGTCGCCTTTTCCCGCCTCATTGTCATACCGCAGAACGCATTGCCCATTAGACACAAGCGCCAGCCTGTACTTGTAACAATGCAAGCTACCGGGCACCGAAGCGGGAACCTGCCAGACCACCATCTCAACAAACATCCCTTCCGATAGGGTTGTCCTAGACTTCATCAGTGAACGGGCTTGCTTCATGAGGACTATTATAGCCCGCTGTGTTGGCGTTGTCCACAACACCAACACAGCGGGCAAAAAAAAGCCCCACACCATGAAAGGTGCAGGGCCGGAGGCATCGTTACAACCTCGTAGCTCACCACAAGCTAACAGAGAACACATACGCATTTCTGTAAGGCAACTATATCTGTTTTTTGCTACCAGACAAGAAAAACTGCCAACACTTACTCGCCTTTTTCCTCACTAGCCTCGTTCCCCCCCATATATACAATATGGTATATATAACACATATCATATTGTATATATTACACATCAATTTCGATCTGACGGGCATCCTGAATGGTGGATTTATCATCAGAGAACACCATTTTTGACAAGCTATCGCACTCCCGGCGCGGCACCGTCTTAGGCTTTTGGCGCTTCTCTGCCAGCCCCTCATCATTACGTCCTGACATTACTCATTCTCGTCATTGAAATGACGCGGCGCGGGCATCTTCCAAAACACCTCTTTAACGGCCATAGGCACGCCGGGGAATGGATCAACACCCGTATTGTCAATGAGCGTCCGTATCGTCACTTGGTCACAATGAGGATGCTTTTGTGCGTTCTTACAAACATATGCGCCTGCTTTCTGACGTACTGGCGAATAGACAGCTTTCCATGTTGCTGACGGCACAAACACCTGATCCGGCCCTATCTTCTCTATCGGGTTCAGGTGATATGCAGGGCCAGTCACCACGTATAGCTCGCCCTCATCTTCCGCTAGATACCGAACGGTCTGTTCTATTTTCGCCCATATCCCTTCGTTTAGGCTCGCCGTCTGCGGTACAATGTTAGACAGCAAAAACGTCTCCGCCTGATCCTGCTGGTTAGGCTGATCCCCGCTAGGTGCCATATGGCCACGCTCAAGGTCACGTTTAATCCACGCACCACGATAATCTTCAAGGGTGGCAGATGCGGGCCAACGAGGATCTGGCGAGAACATGACTTGTGGCCGTGGAAGTTTTAGGGCTGCTTCAATGTCATCCGACCACAAGTGTTCTGCTGCCCATAACGGACTATGTGAGACATCGGACACCCTGACTGCATACCCACGATTACACAGCAATGATGAACCATCCTGCATCACAGGCCGCACTACGGCAGGCAGAACGCCATTGGCTCCGAAATCAGTGCATGACGTTTCCTCTGCCATTGCTACGCTGGACGAAACGCCCATCAGAAGCAGCGCCCATGCAAAACGCCTCATAGTGGCAAGCCTTTTTTCGCTCTATGTTTTGCAACCTGCCTTCTATTGTATGCCCTCGAAACATTTTGACAGAGCCAACCAACTGGTAATGCCAGCGGGCCAAAAATAAAGAACAGAAGCAAGTTCGCCAGCCCGGTCATGCTGCGCATTTCACCACGCAACATGACAAGATTGATACTCAACGAACCGCAGAGCAGCCAACAAACAACCCACAACATCACATGCTTGGCCTTATGTCGTTTTCTGCGTCATTCGTTTGTCTGCTTTCATATTCGTCTGTAGTCAGAATTATTTTTCCAGATTCCATTATATCGGGATTGGTTCTGGCCTTATTAAATAAATCCAGCAACGCATCATCGACATCTTCCATATCTGATGTGATACCAGTCGGGACTTTTCTGCTGCCATTCAGTCGATACAGTTCGTAATCACTGTTTTTATTCCTACCGACTGTGTAATCTTCTCCGTCTTTACCAAGACCGGCTTCCAGAGCTTCCTCAAGAGGTATCTCTTCGCCATTCATTACATAGGTGTTTTCATCCAACTGCGCCCGCATCGACATATTATCGTTACGCCACGCAATATCATTCCCTTCTAAATGCCACCGCCCTGTGACTGATGCAGCATTGGATACTTCCGCATCGTCAGACAGCCGTGCATGGCCACCGAGATACGCAGAATCTTTTACTTTAGTGTTGTCGTCCATTTGCGCATGGCCTGCCACCGTCCCATAACCTGCGACAAGAGCATCCCCTGCCAACTGCGCATTATCGTTCAATGTGGCATTGTCTGTTGCTCGCGCATTACCAGACATCCGCACATTCCCATTAGCTGACGAAAACCTTTCGAGACAACTCTGCCCATCCATTACGGCCTTACCCGATAGATAGGCTTGATCTCGGACGGTTGATCTACCCTGCGCCAAAGCATCATCGGCAACTACCGCCAGACCATAGACCTTAGCATCATCGGCCACCCATGCGCCGCCTGTATGAGATAAATTGCGTTCGTCCTCGATCCATCCACCAAGTTCGCCAGCAATAACCAACTCGCCATTACCCTTGAAAAAAGGTTGCGATGCACGGATGCGATTTAACACTCGTCCATCAACGTCCAATTTTTCACCAGTAAAATGATATTTCTTTTCGGTATTTATCTTTGCTTCGCCCGACACACGTTCACCGCGCACCTGACTATAACCAAGCACTTCCGCGTTCAGAGCTACAACGGCATCGCCCCGTCCTTCGGAAATCGGTCTCCGTTTATGCAACCCATCAATCACCGCATGATCGGCTACGATACTTGAGCCACCAACGACCGCCTCACCAAACGCCTGAGCCAGACCTTTCATTTTCGCATCGCCGTTCACGTTGGCTCCTGCAAATGCCTTTGCGTCACCGTACAACCAGCAATCTCCATCATGAGACAGATTAGGTAAGCGAGTAGTCCTCCCCTCCTTATGATTCCCATCCGTCTCCACCCATCCGCCAAGATCACCGGCCTGCACATTCCCGAATGACCGAACAGCACGGATACGATGCAGGGTGTGATCTTCTACACCCTGCACCTGCATAGTTTCACCCGTCAGCTCATACTTGCGCTCGCTATTTGGACGCCAACTCACAGACCCGGCCCTCCTAACTCCATGTCATCATCATCAAGATCAGGCGGCTCCGGCAAATCTTCATCAGCTTCATCGGCATCAGCTTCATCGGCACTTGCCTGAACCTCCATCAAGCCCGCTACCGTCAGTGGCGGCGGTTGCGTTGCAGGTTTTTCTTTCTCGGCATCTGGAACCACATTAGAAGCCACCTGCGGCTCTTGCGGCACATCATGTTCAGGCTCCGGAACGCTGCTTGCTTTGGCTTCTGGCGTTGCCTCACGAGCGGCCATCATCAACGATACCAGTGTGCTAACTCTCGGCCCGTTCCGTGGCCCGCTCCGCGCCGCATCCTCAAAGCCCTCCATCACGTTCTGACGGACTGCCGCATTTTCCATAATGCCGGGATTGATAGCCATTTTCTTAAAAACTTCGACTTCACTTCCGCGTCCGGCAATCTGCATCATGCCATACAGAGCTTCACCTGCTTTACGCGCCGCATCTGGTGAGACATCAGACTTATTAAGTTCGGAAACTGCCTTAGTATTTTCGATAGCATCCAAAACATTGATAGCGGTCTTGCCATTTATCAACGTGCCGCCGCCACGTTCAGACACCGCGCTCATGGCATCAAGCAACGCTTCAGCCGGTAGCTTGCAGACAGTTTGGTATGCCGTTGGCTTTTCAGAAACCCCGTCATGAACCGGGATCAGTGTATCTGCCGCATTTTTGGACAGACTATCTCTTCCAAAAACCAGATGTTCGCCAAGAGTATGCCCACGGACATATTCATTCTGGTATCCATCTAATTCTTGTTTGTCGCCTTTCCATGCCCTCGACGCATCCAGAAAAGCAGACGCATATGCAGTTACAACGGTCTGCTCGTCCGGCCCACCATTCTGCATACTTTCCTGCCGCAATGTCGCCCACGATCCAGACACCAGCGACTTGACCATTCCTGCCGCCTTACGTGCTGCACCAGCAACGTTCTTGACAGCCTGCACGGCCTGATCTCGCATCTCGGCCTTACGGGCTTCCCATGCGGCTTGCATCTCGGCCTCGTCGGGTTTGCTTCTGACCGTTCTTTTCCATGCCTTATCCACATCTTCCGGCGTGGCTGCACCACCGGAAAGCTGCGTAAACGTGGCAAAATCCTCCAACCGCCGCATCACATGATCTGGCAGGGAGCGCATTGCAGCAGATTGCAGGATACTGTGCGCCGCTTTGGACACAGGTATCTCGTTGATGGAAAACTCGTCCTCATCGCTGTTCAGCACAGGATCTAGGGGAGCGCCGAAACCACGCACATCTATGCGCGGTGACGTACTCTGAAACCGCACTTCATCCTGATTCATTATTTTCACCAGCTCTTCAAACGGCACAGCCCGTTTAATCACTGGCATATTATGACTCATTGCATCGAGATCATCTCTAGACAGCAATGTAACGCCCCCGGCCCTGATTTCCGGATCAATGTCATATTCTGCCTCTCTGGAGAGATACCTGACCGCATCAAACAGGGATTTAGTTTCGTATTTAGTGGCACCCACCTCACCGTTTGTCCGCGCCACAACGGAATAAATCGGAGAACCATCAGGATCACGCCACACATAATCATCGGACGGACAAGGATAGGACGACCCACCCCCTCTATTTTTTGCTATCTTGTCCAAGAAGTTTGCACGCATATCAGCAGCGTTATTATCAGGCTTCATGACCTTCACTCTCACATTATTCAGTTATATACGATCATTGTAGGTTGCCTGACTTTGCTTTTCCTGTCTGCAACCATCTGACGTTTCTCGTTTGATTTCTGGCCTTGTGCGTATGCAACCAAACCAGACGGCACCATCGCATATTTAGCGACATAGCCATTCAAGAAACCCTCGTAAAAATTGCCCGTATTGTAAGCTGACAACGCGGCCAATAGGGCGACCTGACCCGGCCCGGTTTTCTGTGTGGCTTGTGCATAATTAGCGGCCAGAATTGCAGCCCCCATACGCACATTCTGACACGGCTCAAACGCCTCTGCGACACTGACGCCGAGCGTTGGCAAGTTACGCGAATTAACCTGCATCAGCCCCATATCGACACTATACCCGGCCCGAAGATAACGCTCTGTTATCGCAACTGCTTCATCAACCGTCTTAATGCGTTTCGGCTGTTTATCGTCGCTCAATTTGTTGACGTGAATACTGAGGGGATCGCCACCAGACTCATTCTGGATAACGCTCATCATCGTGTCAGGAGCGACAAAAACGGCACACGACAAGACTAAACCAGACCAGTCCATACATATTACTCCGTATTTGTGAGATTATAATACGTCATTAAACGATACAACGCCACTTTTTCACGTTGTTCTAAGATAAAATCTTCCGTTATCTAGTCTATATTTCTCATATTAATAATATGGTTTATATATGCCATATATATCATATTATATATATTCATTCCGGATTTCGGCTTGTATCACCTCATGCCTCTCTCGAAACATTTGGATAGCAGACTGCAATCTCTTGTTATCCTGCCGTTTTTTAAGGGTATCCAATACCGGCCACAGGCGATCAAGACAGGGCAGCGCCAGCTTCATCGGCACGCGAAGATCCTGCCCATCCAGCTTCCCGTAATAGACCTCTGATGCAAACAATTCTTCATCCAGACGAACGGCAGCAACCGACACATTCTCTGAAAGAGATAATGCCTTCATGCCACTAAAGAAACACGCGCCTGAACCAGTAATGCTCAATATCTCACGTCCATTCCTGCCTTCCGCCAGAATTGGCATATAGAAAATCCGTCTGAATAGCGGGCTAGTGAGAACGTAATCATCTAACCTCAACGCTCCGCCTCGCCCACAAAGCCAGAGACGTTCACTACCGGAATACTCCGCCACCCCTGCCACTACGCCCATATCCGTCAATGTGTGTAGTGTCTGCAACGCAGCGGTCATGGATTGTTCGTTGAATGAGGAAGTGTTGCCATACCACTCTCTATATTTTTCAGCCGTCTCTTGTTCATCCACTGGCGTCAGCGATGGAGCTGGAGGCACTTCCTTTTTCTGCGGTGATCTAGCTATGATAGGAATAGGGCAGACATCACCCAAACCTAGACGCTCTTTATGGCTGGATATGAAATCCAAAACCTCGCGCCACACTTCGATAGCAAACCATTCGGTGTAACCATCTCCGTATTCCATCTTGTACGAATATTCACGAAACAGGTAATGCAGAACTTGCTCGGCTTTATACTCACGGCCACTTACCACAGGAGCCATAAAGCTGGTTGCAATATCAATTTCCTGCGGAAGAGCCACGATCCTTTTAACAGGATCACAGCTAATACCTATCTTGAAGGCAGGAACATTTTTCCCACGTAAAAAGTAAACATAGCTATCCGACATAGATTATTCCTCATCTGGATCAGCCAGAGCAGAAATGTCACGCCTATGTGGCATCTTATCTGAATCCAGAACAGGCAGACCTAGTGCAGCCAATCCGTTCAAAATCATTGACGCCTTGGTATGACCCGGATGATCCGCCAGCCATTCATCAATCGGCTTTTCTAATTCTGGCGGTATCCGGAATGTCATGGGCTTCCACTCACGAACAGATTTACGTTTCTTTTTCTGTTTCCCCAAACAAACAGGAGGGATCGTCTGGTTGTGCATGTTATCTATCTCCCATTCACTAAGACCAACCCGCCAATAACAGTTATTCCTTTGCCTCATCCAGCGTTTCAATTACGCCATCAATTTCTGACCTAATCTCTTCCATCTTCTCCACGGCCTCATCTAAATTGTAGATAGCCTGCTCTGATTTCTGTCCTTTCTCTGACGCCTGAATACTATCTGGCAGGTTATCAAAACTCTCCTGCTCTTCATCGCGGATACTTTCAATTTCCTGCTCCAGCTCTTCCAGTATGCCACTGGCTTCTTCAAGTTTCTTGCGCAGCCGTTCAATTCTTACACGTCGATCTCTGTTCATTTAGTCACCCTCACCCTTCAAAATCCATTGGCATCACTGACCCATCGGCCTTCTTGAGCGGCGCTAATTTCCATTCATTTTTTAGACGAACAAAATGCTTTCTGCTTTGCCGCATCCGTTCAACACGTCTCATCAACTCATCCACTTTCCTCTTGAACGCCTTGTCCCAACCTTCATCACCAGACTCAACCGTTTCTAATGTGTCGAGGAGCATAATTTGCGTCCATTCATCTCGCTCATTCAGATCCTTCTCTGCGCGAATTATCTGCTCCGACAGACTATCAATAACGGCTTCTGTTCCTGCCACAGACCTCTCAAAAGGCTTAAAGCGGATACCCATACAACTAGCCGTCTGGAAGCCAGAACCCGGACGTTGATAGCCATGATGCACCATCTTTCCATCACGAACGGCCTGTATGGAAAAGCAGCATGGGCAAGTCCCACGAACCTGATCCGGATTAACCGGAACCTGTTGCTCAACTGGACGAGGTTTCCGCCCTTTAACAACAACCTCTTTCAGATCACGCATGGTCTTGGCTAGTCCAATACATTCGGTCTCTAATGCGCGTGCAGCATTTATAAATGATTCAAACACAGACCTTGCATTCTCGGCCTTCTTGATCTTCTTCGATAGAGAAAGAATGTCATGCGTTGATCTGACACCCGAATAGTAAAGATCAGACGCGAAACTGTCATGGCGTCTTTCAGTTTCAACAACTGAAAGATAGACTTTCTGAACATCATCCCATGCACGACCTACCGCATTATTTAGCGTCGCTTTTACATTCTGATAATCTGTATTCCAGATCATCCCATCACGCACCGCAACCTGCACAATATCCAGAGCAGATGCGAGATGATCTTTCTCACGATCAGAACGTGCTGCACTTGAAAGAAGCGGGTATGAATCCAGAGGCGTCATTAAAAGTCTCCCTTTCGCTCCCTCCCTTATATGCCGTCGCTTTAATTAGTGCAACCACTAATCCCGTTTTGTGGTATCACAATTAGGGGCCATTTATTCCATGATCTGCATCATCAATATGCGCCGATCTGTCAGGTTTCTGACTATTTTTATTGTCAACAGACTGATTTGGTATGCCCGCAGAAAGTTTTTGTTTGAACGAATGATTATGAGCCAATTCTCCCCGCAGACGTTCAATGGATTTGTCAGATACCTTTGCCACTGATACCGCAGTAGGCCGCACCATTGTTCGACACTTAGCTGTGTTTTTCCGCCCATAATGCAAAACAGATGTTAGGGCAGACCTATGCCCCATTGCCGCCGCTACCTCACCATCTAGCAGACTAAGATTTGCCTTCGCATCGCTCGCAAACTGATGCCGACAATCATAAATCCGTAGCTTTAACCAGCGCCGTGAAATCTCACCATCAGATACAAGCTTTCTGACCACATCTTTCAATGCCGCACTCGCATTAGGCTGCACATCATTCCATACTCTTCTGGACATCCATTCAATCGTTCTTGCAACGGCCTGATACTGCACTGATACCAACATATCCCGTGCGATAATCAATTCACGCACCTGACCGTTACCTCTCTCACCCTCCCGAAACTTGGCGTTTTTCACAATCAGCCGATCATGTTCGAGGCGAGCATTTGACCATTCACTTGGGCGCAGTCCTGTATAGACGGTGGCTAGAATAAGATCGCTCAAATGCTGCCCAAATACTCCCCTATCTCGGAGATTATCAGTCACACGTTGCAAAACATTCGGCTCTACACTTCTCACAAGTTTTGTTCTGCGCGGCTCCGGAGAAGAGACACCATCCATCATCGCATCAAATGCCATCTTAAACCCTTCGCTCCGATTTCCTTCAATCCACCAGATCACCGCCGCCCGGTATTGTCTCCATGATGATTTCGCTAGGTGTCCGACATTTTCCTTCATGATGTCCGCTAAAGAAGCTGGCGTCACCACTCTGTTTTTCTGTTCGATTTGGCGCATTATTGTCTGCATCCTGCGCTCATAAATACGCACGGTTGCCTCACTAATTTCTGCACGATATTCATTCATTTCATCACACCATATGCACAATCTGGCGCGTCCAGTATATCTGCATCACATGCAGCATACTGACTGTCTGGATCATACATTCTGACTGCATAATCCGTTCCATATGCACCATACGATATGGCCGTCTCCATATGATATATATTCGCCATATCATCCATCTATACGCACGATTTCATTGCACCCTAACGCATCTATTCGTTCTCTATCCGAATATTCTTGAACAGCCACCTGACACGCCTGTTTTGGCCCCCATCCCCTTCTGATTGACCTCTGACGTATTTTAACAGCTTCCATACGCTCTTTAGTTCGGCATCTACCTTCATTTTTAGCAATCCTACCCCCTGTTACCATATGATGTGCTTTTGTGCGCTTAAAAAGCATTTATTACCGCTTTATGCGCTTGTTAGCTGTTATTCGTGCTTATTCGCGTTTTTGTATGCTTTTGTGTGCTTTTACGGTGTTAATTATCGTTTTCGTGTGTTTTCCGCACATCGCCAAGTTATCGCGTAACTTATTGATATTATTATGTAATATAACTTACACCTTTATATTTATTCTCACTCAATACGTATAACGCTGCAAAAGATGTTTTGCGAAAACCAGCTTCTTTGGTAGGAATACGAATATTGGGTTTTCGGCGGTCACACTGACCGTTCAGAACAAGCCTTCAAACGGAGATGAATGTGCTGATAACACGATCTATTCTTCTCGGTGTTGCTATCGTCGGTCTTGCTGGATGCGCGACGAAAACACCTGACCAGAATACGCAAGATTTCGTGCGTCATGTGATGCTGGAAGAGGGCGTGGTTAGTCACCAGTCTCATGCCAATGTTCAGTCTGATCGTGACATGGTGAACCGGGCTGGCCGCGTAACCGTAACAGAACGGCGTGGCTATCCGGTTACGTCCACAAACCCAGCTCCGGTCGCCTCTGACACTACGCAGACCAAATAACAATGGCGGCGTCACAAGCAGGCCGTAAGCTGCGTCGGCGTCAGTTGAAAAATGAAAAAGAAAGGGTGGTCAGAATGGCATCCGCGCTTCGCATTATCGCTATTGATGATGGACATTCCGAGACAAAGGTTGCGACCTTCGAGCATGGAACGTCCGGAAAAATTGTTACATCTTCATTTGCCAGCCGCACTACGGATGGTGACGATGAAATGTCTATTGACGGTTCTCCTTCCCCGAATGTTTATGCACTGATTGACGGTGATAGGGAGCCTGCAACCAATGAGGTTGTGTCTCTTGCCGTTATTGATCGTGGCCGTTCTGAATGGCAGGGAACAGACGGTGGCCGCAGCCCAAATTATGCTGTGTCAGACCGTAATCGTGTTCTTGTTCATCATGCCTTGCATTCAGCCAGTGACACCTACGATGAGCGCCGCTTCGTAATAGGCACGACACTTCCGTATTCAGAGTTTTATCTTCCCGGTCAAACTGGCGGCTTGCAGAACCGGGAACGGATTGAAGCGAAAAAGGCTAATCTCGATAAGAAGGTCTGGCGCTTCTCTGTTGGGGATAGCGGCCTCCAGTTCGTCAAAAGCCCATATGCTGTGGAACGTCAGGCAGTCTTTCCAGAAGGATCATCTGCGTTCTTTGATTGCATGTGGAATTGTGGCGAGCAGAGTGCAGAATCTGTCTTGAATACGGATTTTGCGCGGCGGTTTGAAATGGCGCAGGATTTTGCGGTTGTTGATATTGGCGGCAAAACCACGGACGTAGTTATCGGCTCGTGGAATGGTCGGCGTAATGATGCTCCGAAAATCCGATCTTCCGTTTCACGGTCTCTTGATCTTGGTATGCTAGGTGTGTCTGGTGAGTTGGAACAATCCATCATGCGTGAGTATGGCTTGCGTAAAGTTGTTGATGCGGAACAGGCACTAATGAATGGCCGGATTTCGCTCTACAACAAATGGGAAGATATTCAGCCTCTCGTCGCCAAATCGAAAAAGAGATTTATGAGCAGCCTACAGCAAAAAATAGGTCATGAGCTAGGCGATCTATCGTCTCATGCCGCTGTCATTTTTGTTGGAGGTGGTAGCGAATTGATGCGTGAAAATATCCTAGAGTCATTCCCGCCCGGTGTTGTTGTGATTCCTGAAAACCCACGCTTTTCAAATGCTCGTGGCATGTTGAAACTGCTTCGTGGAAGCCTGAAAGCAGGGACTAAGGGACGCGGCTAATGGCTGGTCGCCCGAAAAAACGCTCCGGAAAAAGCAAGCGTATTTCTGTTGTGCTGAGGACGGAAGGGGTTTGGGGTGATCTGCTGGATGCCATGACTACAGGCCCAAGCGATATGACAGAAGTTCTGCGCCGTTTTGCTTTGCTCGGCTTCTGTTTCGCTAATGGCAGGCTGGAAGATTACGGGCCGGAAGGTGAAGCATTTTTACATCAGTATGGTGTGCTTCATTCTCCGGCACGGCGTCGGTCGCCTCGTCCAGTTAGACCTAACCAAGTTTCTCCGGAACAGCCTGCTGATGATGCAGAGGCGGTGACACAGCAAGTCCATCGCACTCCTGAACCTAAACCGGCTCCTGTTCCGGCTCCTATTCAAGAAGAAGAACCTATCTATGTTGAGAAAGATGATGGACAAAAAGATGGTGGAGAAGAAGCAATGCCGTCATGGTGCGGTGAAATCGCTGGCTAGTGCGCTTCTGTGTGGCGCTATGGTCTTTTCTGCTCATGAAGCTCATGCACAGTATGTTCCATCTATTAGTGGCTATGGTGGCTACGGCGGTATGGGTATGGGCTACGGTGGCATGGGCTACGGTGGCATGGGGATGGACATGGGCTATGGCATTGGAACCGGGCCGTCTCCGTATCTCGGTGGAAAACGTGCGCCAGCTAATGCAGCAAATAGTGATCGTGCAGGATCTTCGTCACGCAGCACCTTTGGACTGCCGAAGCTCTCCAATGAACAATCATCAGATCGTCCGACGATGTTCAATGCGCCGCCAGAGAACATGCGTAACGAGTCAGTTCCTACAACTGACCATGATCCCTATGCCCGACGCGGTGACGGATATTCGCCTGATGGATATGGTGCTGGTGGCAGCACGCTACGCACACACCCGGCAGGGGACTACACGCTGGATGATGTGGCAGATAGCACGTCGTCTTTTTACGCTGGTGATCTCAATGATGCCGAGACAAGCCGTAAGCAGCGTGTGGTTAATGAGGCGAACCGGGTAGGCGAACAGGCTGGATACTCTGCCGAAGCGGTGCGTCTTAATCGTTGGGTGAGAACCTACGCGGCTGATCTTGACGCGAAGTATAACTTTCAGCGCCTTCTTAATGGCTTTGTGATGCCACCAGTCATATCCGAGGTGGATACCACGTCAGAACGCTGCGGCATGAATTGCCTGTATCTGACCACTGGTTCATATCGCATTGTTTCCGAGGCATATGTCACAGACCGCGCTCCTAGCTGGCGTGATTACCTGTTCCTTGATGCCCCGGCAGTCACACCTCCTCATGGTTTGCATGTGAAAGGCGGCGACCGCGATCTGTGGCGCTCCACGGTCAAAACTGGCTGGAACCACGGTGTTAAACGTGCCCGGAATAAGTTTGAGGAGAATATGGCTCTCCTGCGCCGCGATTTCGCAGGAATGATCCGCTACTATGAGCTTGAAAAGCAGGGTGCCATTTCAATGGCGAACGTCGCTGTGGAGCGCAAAAACGGTGCAATCTATGTGAACGGAAAAGCCGCTGCGAAAGGCGAGATGCGTATTGGCCTGACAGTCACGCCGCGTTTTGAAAACAGACAGGCGGTTGCTGAATCCTATTCACCGAGTTCTGACATTCCATAAGGAAATACGGTCATGGTCAGCATCAAAGATTTATCGAAACAAATCCCTGATCCAGACGATAATGGGGTGATCCGTGATCCTAGCAATGATGGTGATTACGGTACGTGGCTCGGTCGTGTAAAAGATTGCAAAATTAAGCCTGTCACAAAGCATGATTTCTTTGAGATTGTTAATTTTGCTACCCGCATGAACCTGTCTGATCTCGTAATTCAGACCGGCAAGCCGATCTTTGTTAATCATCACGGTGAGCTGACCGCGATTACCCGCCCTCTTGGGCGGAATGAGGTGCAGGAGATTATGTTGTGGTGTACCAACCGGGAGAAAATTACCTTCGACCTTGAGTCTGGTCAGGATTATGACACCGCATTTACGGTGCCTGATCTGAAAGAGCGGGATAAGTGGGGCAGACCGCGCCAGCACAGATTCCGTCTGAACATCACAGCCTGCTCATATGATGGTGGTATTGGGTATCAGTTGGTATCTCGTTATATCTCCCCCGAAATACCTACCGTCAAATCAGTCAGGCTTGAACCGGAGATTGTTCGTGAAGCCACTCCATCACAAGGGGGAGTGGTTCTTCTTGGTGAAGTGGGATCAGGGAAAACATCTACGGCTGCGGCACTCATGACAGAAGTGGCGGCAGGCCGCACGCCTATCCGTGGAAGCGTTCTCACGTATGAGTCTCCTATCGAGTTTGATTACGAGGCGCTTCCTTCTGCGCATGTTATTTTTGCGCAGTCGGATATTCCCATCAATCTGCCGTCATTTAGCCGAGGTAGCCGGAACAGCGTGCGCCGCAAACCGGCCCTTGTTAATCTTGGTGAGCTGCGCGACCGAGACACCATTGAAGCCGCAACCGAGATGATGACAACCGGGGTTATCTGCATCTCAACGGCACACGCAAACTGTGTTGCTGCTGGTTTTCGTCGTCTGGTGCAGAAGTTTCCTGAAAATCTGCAAGCGCAGGCGTTCTATGGGCTGGTTGCCAACATTCATATGCTTATCAATCAGCGTCTTGTTCGTCACAAAGATTGGACGTGGGAAAATCCCAAAATGATCTGTCTGCGTGAATGGCAGGTTATGACGGATGATGTCCGATCACAGATTGAGGCCGCAGGGCCAGAACGACATGGCCGCGTCTTGCAGTCCATTCTGTGCGCTCCGAACAATCAACATGGTCAGTCGATGCTAGTCACAGTCCGCAAGTTCTTCCGGGCTGGTGAGATTACCGAGGACGTGGCGCATCGTGTTCTGATTGCCTACGGCTACCACACATCAGCCCTCATGAGTGACGATGAATATATGCCAGTCTTGATTGAGGAATAAGAGGGCACAATATGGCATATATTGTAAGACCCATATAGTATTTACTATATGATATATATCATATGGCATATAATTAAAAACAAGCGGATAAATCAATGCCTGACAAAGAAAGACAGAGAACGGACGCTGATAGGCAGGCTCGAAAGAAAAAATCTATTCATGCTCTTTTGCGGGCTGTAGGTCGCCAACGCCGAGAAGAGGAGGCGGAGAAGGCCAGACAGGCGGAAGAAGCCCGCAAGCGTGCCGCAGATACATAGTGAGACAAAATGTCTCACCCCTCTTGGTTACAAGCAATATGTCAAATATGTGCAATATAGTATGGTATATATGGCATATAACAGATCATACCATATGGTAGGTATGGCAAAGATAAAGCGGAGGCTCACATGCCTGATACTGTTCACAAGCTGCACGAAGCACTAGCCGCATCTGACCAGTGGCTACAGGTGTTAGTTGAACACTTCAATTTAGATGCAGAAGGAACCGCCTTTAACGTCGCGGCTGTCTCCACCAAAGACCAGACACGCCGCCCCTTGGCATCATCCACCCTCTTACATCGTCTTAATGCTAATAAAAAATTATTAGAAAATCTTGAAAACTGATGTTGAGCGGGTGGGTATGTGGATTGAGCGTGGAGCCATGTGGTCAGTGGTGTGGTCAGGCGGTGGTAAACGCACAGCGTTTTCCACGGGCTGTCCATCGCCCTGTCCATCATGGCGTAGCGCGGCCCGTAAGGGCAATCCACATATCCATGCGCCTGAAAGGATACACACACTATGAATAATGGCGTGCCTGATTATCGGTGGACTGGTCGCTACCTAACTGCGTTCGGCTTGCACTGGTCAATCCTGCTTTTTTTTCCCGCGTTCATGGTTAGCGTCATTCTTGACCAAGCGTTTGCGCATTTTCACGTAAACCTGCGACTGTGGCTGTGGGATTTGATTACAACCGCCGTTTACGCTGCGTTCCTGATCGTGTGCCGCTTGTACAAGCTCTCTCCGGGTGAAATGATCCAGTATTGTGTCGTTCGGTTTCTGTGGCGTTTTCATTGGAAAGTTCGTCAATGACCCCATTATTTTCACGCATGGCCTCTGCTCCGCAGCTCATGGCGCGTTGGCTCTTTAGTTCATATGCCCCGGAAAACCTGCAAGCGGATCAGCGGCAAGTTGCCATGACAATCATGAACGAGATAGGTGGCCCGGACGCGGGTGAGGCAATGGCCGCAGCTTGTTTTCTGCCGACTGCTCTTTTTGTGGAAGGTAAGGTATCTGTTTTGTGGTCAAGCCAGTTTTTCCTACCACTGGTTGCTGGCTTGTCTTGGGAAATGTCGCGCCGGATTATTCCAAATGACAGCCCGTCGTTTGTCCCGCAGATTGTCCGCAGCGATGATGCCTTTGAAATGGCGCTGGTGGATGTTGAGGGTAGCAACGATCCAGAAACCTGTTTGCTCGTCAGTCTGTGTAGTGCGGCTGCATCACGCCTCCTCATTCATGATCCGCTACTGCATACACGTCTGGCATACACTCGTTGTCATGAATTGATGGTGAAACACGGAGACAGGTGATCGCCGTTAATCTCCGCCAGAGCCAGCATGTCGAGGTGTGAGCATATAACCTTTACTATTTCATTCGTTATGGCTCTAGGGTATGATATTTTTGGCTCCACAAGAGTAAGCAAACTGATAAAAGTAGGAGATCGAGCCGTGGTAAGTATTCGTGATCTTGTTGGCCGTGGCGGCGTTGATCGTAGTGCCCAACAAGAAGAAGCTCTAGGAAATGTCCATCTCAAGGTTGCCGATTATGTTCGGAACGATCAGGGCATAGCCACGGGCGTTATTGGTAAAGACCTCAAAACTGGCAAAGACCTTACAATCAGTCTCGCCAGAGGTGATACCTTCGCCAAGCTCTACACTAATCCGAATATGGAATGGTCAGAACGGCAGCAGATTGCCGCCAGCACCACGGCAAACCGCGCCGAATTGTCCGAGTTTGGTGTCATAAAAGGGCAGAGGCGCGTTCCGAAAGATGGTGTGATCGCCCTGACGAATGTGCGGCAGGATTTCAAATCAGGGAACCTATATGCTCGTTGGGCCAGTGGTATGGTTCATGATCCAGAAAGCGAAGCCGCGTTGACTGGCATGTTTGAAGTGCGGAAACGGGAAGGCAAGACCAATCAGGGCAAGGCGTTCACCACGACATACATCCATCATATTGATACGCCACGTTCGTTCAACGCCAGTGCGCTACCGCAGGAGCGCCGTAATCTCGCGTTAGATCGTGTGTTTTCTGGTCGTCTGACCGATCTGCCAGAAGCCGTCCCTGTTCGTGTTGGCGCAATCGCATCTGTAAAACTGGATGATGGTATCGCGGCTTTTCCATTACCGGGCGCAGCAGATAAAATCATGCAGGATGGGCGGTCTCGTCTGAAACCCATTCCAACACTGGCCGCAGCCTTGTCTGTCACCCATAAAAAAGGTGCGGAAATTGGCGCTGTTGTGTTTGCTGCGCTGTCCAACACACCGATGGACAAGCTCAAGTTTGCTGAACCTCCTGCACCAGAGCGTCTGGCGATACTCCATGCCATTTACGATGGTGTGCAAAATGGTCAGTACCCTGTTGTTGTTTCGCCGCAGGCTTCATTCAATCCTTCAAAGTTTCAAAACCTTGCCTTCATGGGCTTGCGTGAAAACAAGGGACAGATTGAACAAGCGAACACAACTGACCGCAATTTTGTCAGTCGCGGCTATTTTGAAGGGGCTGCGGGTATTCGGTTTGTCAGCAGCAAAACAGGACAGGTTATCCCGCCAATCGTGAAAGCCATTGATTCCGATGAGCAGCTTCCGCATGTGAAAAGTGAGGCTTTTCAGGAGCTTGATCTAGCGGCTGTGGGTGAGCTGGCCTTCGCACGCGCCGAAGCTCGCCTAAAGAGTAATCAGCCCGAAGCCACGGCAGACGCTACAAAAACTGCCAAGTCTAAACCTGCACCAGATCATGAAAATGATGCACACCTTGCTGATTCACCGGCTCCCGGCTTTTAAGGCTAAGGAGTGGCACTGTGAGCAAGGTTTTTCTACCTGAATTAGCGAGTGACGGTATCGGCGGGGCTATTCTACCGGCGACCGTCACGGGTAATGGCGATCCGGCTTTCATGCTCATGCTGCGTGATAACCCGCGAGGCACGGCACTACAGCGCCGTGCTTTGTCACTGTTTGAACATGACGGTGGCAGAGTAGCGCAGGAAATCCCGGCAGCAGGATTTCGCGTATCTGTTTTTCAGCCGGGTTGGTTCCCATCACGCAGCACATGGGCTGGCCTTGGTGTTCGTGAATCCCGCTTGAAGCTGGCACGGGCCTCCATATCGCCAGATGATCGGGACAAGGTGCGCTGGCGTTTTGAGGATGCCTGCAAGACGCTAGGCATCAATCCGTCTGTTTTCCAGCCCGATATTTTGGGACTTAATAGGTTTGGCGAAGAGGTTAGGGTAGGCCCGCTCGGACGTAGTTTAACGCGAAAAGGTGTGGTTCATGGCGAGTGGGAGCTTGCACCTGACGGCAGACAGAAACGCCGCGTATCAGCGGATGCGTTCTTGCGTGGCGACACACGCCGGGATTTTTCGTTAAGCGCACGCGGCATTGCCCTGATGATTGCCAAGGGTGAGAAGTTCAGCCGGACGCGGATCACTGATATGTGGTCAGCCATTACCGAGGACGTGCCTGATTTTCGTGATCGTGCGGGTTTCCGTCTGATTGATCTGCAAGAAGATATTGAGGGGCATCTCTCTGATCTGGTGGCGCGTGCGTCAGTCAGAAGCGCATCTCCCCGTGATGTGGTCACGGCGATTGATGATGCTATGGCTACCCATGCAGATCGGAACGGTACCCGCGTGACGTTGCAGCAGTATTCCACGCCATTCCCGCTTGGCCGGGTAGGGGTGGAAACGATCATGCCGCAGCCGGGGGAAAGGCTGCTTGAGCCAACGATAGGCAATGGCGTTCTTGTATCCGGGTTTCGTAGTCGTGGCCTAGATATTACGGGTATTGAGCTTGATCCGGCCCGCTATTCCCGCGTCCATTCCGTGATGTCTGGTGAGCATGAGCATATCGTGCAGGGTGACTATCTTGAATGGTCAGCCAATGAGGGAAAGGGTGAGACATTTCGTCTCATCGTTGCAAACCCTCCGTTTGGAAAGCTCCCTACGCCGGTCACAAAGCTGGATGCGTTCGATCGTCGCATGACGTTGCGCACCTTACACCATGACATTGTGTTCGATGCTCTGTCCAAGCTGGACAAGCAGGGGCGGGCCTTTCTGGTCGTTCCCGGTGCCATGATGCGTGAAGGCACTATTGAGGGTGCTGACCGTTACTTTGATAATTGGTTACGCTCCACACATCACGTCGCTGGTTCTGCCAGCATTGACGGACGGCTCTATCGTAAGATGGGGACGGAATATCCCGTTGTTTTATATGCAGTCGGCCCGCGCCGTGACGCTCCGCTAAGTGCGGAAGAAATCGGCGCAAATATGGCGGACGATCACAGGATCATCCTGTCGCATGATGAATTGTTCGCGTGGGCGGATCAAACACAAGATCGCATGAAGGAATTAACGGGCCTAGAGTTCGTTGATTATGCTGACCTGAACGCGGACAACGCACCACGTCCAGCATCGCCTGCATCAGCAGAGCCGCAATCGGCACCTGCGCCCCCTGAACCACGTCCCGCCTCGGCAGAGCAAGCATCTACAGCGGAAACCGCACCGGAGCCGTCTGATACAGGGGTTGGGGAGCGTGCATCTAGTGGCCGGAGGGAAAAGACAAAGCGGGTATCGTCTCCCTCCGAAACAGTAAAGACGAACGCACCTCCTATCCGGGGGTATAGAAAGCCAGACGATACGCCTGTTGCAAAATCTCAAGAGGTTGTTGCACAGGCTCCCGAACCTGTTGCCCCGGTTGTCGCTCCGGCTCGTCCTGCCCCTCCGTCGGAGGTGGCATTAGTGGACGATCTTGAAGAAGATCCTTTCGTGCGCCGGTATCAGTCGTTCTCTACCGTGGGTGAACCGACAACACAGATTCAGAAAAGCCTACAAGGTCTGACCTATCGGGCGCTATTGGACGTTGAAAGCAAGCACGGCCCGATTGATGAATATGTTGCGGGAAAACTAGGTCTGACGCCGGATGATCTGGAAGGCCGGGTTTCGCCTGAACAGATTGATGCGTTGGGCCTTAATTTCGCTCGTCATGAGGAAGGCCGGGGCTTTTTGATTGCTGACCTTATGGGGGTTGGCAAGGGAAGGTTCATTGCAGCGAACATGATGGCTGCTATGGCCGAGGATCGGCCTATCATCTTCATGACCGAACAGCCGAATCTTTTTACTGATATGCTTATGCGCGACCTGCGGGATGTGACCAAGCAGGACACAACGGCCTTACTGGATGAAGGAAAGCTACGTCCGTTCATTTTCAATAACGGCCCGAAGGCAAAGATCATTGATCCCGTAACACAAGAAACGGTGGTGCGGCCCGGAAAGTGGGAAAAGTCCAATGATCGGACGGTGGCTGTCGGGATCAGTGATGCGAACATAGTTCTGTCCACTTATTCGCAATTCCAGTCAGCCAACGGGCCTATGAAAATGTCTGCCCTGCTATCGTGGGTGCAGGAACAGACAGAGCAGGGCAAACCTCCGCTTCTGGTTTTGGATGAAGCCCATCGTGCTGCGGGTGAGACCTCCAAAACTGGCGACCAGATTGAACGTCTGGTTGACTCTATCTTTCGTGCGCGTGGGCCTATTACATACTCGTCGGCCACTCCGTTGAAGTCTGGCCGAAACATCAAGATTTTCAGTCCTATCCTACCTGATATTGGGATGAATACGAATACGCTCATCGAGCTGATTGAGCGTAATCCTCTGGCGTTGCAGGAAGTGCTTTCGTCAGAAATGGCCCGCCTTGGCACAATGATCTCACGAGAGGTTGATTCTCGTGGCATCCGTCGTGATTTTGTTTCTCTCCAAGAAATCAATCCAGAACGGTATGACCGGCTTGTGAAATCTGTTGATATGGCAGCAGAGTTTCTAGCGGAATTGGTTGAGAAAGCAGTCGAGATTAAAACAGACGCCAAAGAAATGGCAGACGTTATGAAAACGAGTAAAGACGATAGCGTGAGCGTTACGACGACTTCACCCGTCTCTCAATTTCATGCCTACAGTCAGTATTTGATGGTTGCTTTGAAAACCGCGTTTGCTGATGAAATGATGACGCAGGCTATCGCACAAGGGAAAAAGCCGGTTATCGCTGTTGAAAACACTGGCGCGGATATGTTGTCCCGTCTGGCTAATCGCATTGGTGAGCCTGTTGCCACGGGCGGCTTACATATTGATCGCCTGCCTGATGTTGGTGACGTTCTCACCGAGAACGCGGCCAAAATGTTGTCAGTGAAGTTCACGGACAGTTTCGGGAACCAGAGCGAAAAGCAGATGGAGCAATATAAGGGCTGGCTGCAACGGTTTGTCCAACGTGTTGAAGATGCCCGTCTCGATGGCATTGGCGAGCTAACCATTGCCCCGCTGGATCGCCTGCGTGAGATTGCGCACGAACATGACCTAGCATTTGGTGAGCTAACAGGCCGGAACATTCAGGCTGAAAAAAGCCCTGACGGCGGTTATATCGTTTCCACACGTCAACCAGAGCCAGTGCAGGGCGTTATTCGGAAGTTTAATAACGGTGATATTGACGTTGTTGCACTAAACCGCGTGGCGGCGTCTGGCGTCTCCATGCACCCAAGCCCTAGCACGGGCGAAGATTTGCGGCCGCGTGTGATGCTCAAGCTCCAGTTGCAATCGGAAGTGACGTTTGAACGGCAGATTGACGGTCGTATCAATCGGTATGGTCAGGTTCATCCTGCGGAATACCAGATACCTATGAGCGGTTTTCCGGCTGATGATCGCCTAGCACAGCTATTCAACCGGAAAAACAGGAGCTTGTCGTCCACCTCTACAGCTACCCGTGAAAATGCCACGAACATTGAAGAAACGGTTGATCTTCTCAATCCCGTTGGTGAGGCTACGGTTCGGAAATATCTGAGTGACAATATCGACCTGTGCTTACGCCTTAACCTGAACATTCCGGGGGACGGTGATGATCGTGATACCGGATCGTACGGTCGCAAAGTCATGGGGCGTCTGGTTCTTCTACCCGTTGCAGAAGCCCGGTCTGTTCTGTCCGAGATTGATACAGCGTACAGAATGAAAATTGAGGCGTTGGATGCGGCTGGTCAAAACCCTCTGCGTCTGAACCAGTTTGACTGGAAAGCTACAGCGGAGGTTGTGGAGGAATTGACCGCTGGTGATGCGGAATCAGAAGAAATTGGCAAGCGGCCTGTCCAGCTTGTCAAGCTGACCTACAGCGAGGAAGTGGAGGCTATCAAGTCTGATGATCTAGCCTCTCTTGTTGAGCGCGGTCAGGAAACAGCCGCCCGTGCGTCTGGTGGTGTGCCCATGACGGCACGAGAAGTGATTGGTGATCTGTTTAATCCTGACACTGGCCTGCCTGATCTAAGCAATCCTGCCTATAACCGCGCCATGAAGCGCACCCGTGCTGATGAAATGGCCGGGATCAAGCCGGTATCGGAAGAGGATGCCCTTTCTATCTGGCGGCGTCTTGAAGTTCTGGAAGGGCCGAGATTTGACGCTCTGGAAAGCCATGAAAAGGGTCTCGTTCGAGCGTTCCAGTATGCAGAGTTCCTAGATTTTCATTTGGATCAGATAAATCCGGGCACTGTTGTTGGTGTGCCTAGAGACATTTTTCCCGATGTGATCGACGGTTCATCATTGAGCGCAAAGCTAAGTGAGCTGAACAATGAAGCCGAAGGCAATGACGTGATCGGCGGGTTGCCGGGTGTCGTCACACGCCTGACACTCGATCCAGAAGATCCTCTTCTTTTGGGGAGATGGAAAGTCAGCCTCGCTGTGCCCGGTCGGCAGCATGTTGAAGAAGTCTCTCTTGCTTCCATCTATGCCCGCCGCATCGCACGGGAAGCGGAAGCTCCACCGAATACGGTTCCTCACTCGGTATTCAAGATCAATGAAAACATGCGGGAATTGTTCAGAAGGGCCGCGTTCGACAAACTTCCGCCTTCAATGGAACAGATTGCACACGCCGAGTTCGGGGAAGATCGGGGCTGGTTCCAGTACACCCGGAAGCCGTGGAAAGAGTATATCAACGCTACGTTCAATGCCGCGCCGTCCGGTCTGGTCAAGCGCCATGCCTTTGCACTGGAAGGCAATATGTTCTTGGCAATGCACCTTTCTACGATGGGGACGGGGGGTGGTCGCCTTGGTCAGAAGGCAATTTACACTTCTGCCAATGGCGAAATCAGGCACGGCGTCATTCTCAAGAAGGGTGAGGACATTTCCAAGATCACTGCACAGCTTTCGCGCCGTCTCGATGGATTGTCCGCGCCTATGAAGTGGACACACCCGGCTCTCGTTGGTGCTGCAATGCGCAGTTACAATTTAGCGTGGGCTGTGGAGCGGGTGGACGCAGGATACAAGCGATCTGGCCGCGTTAATCCAGAAGCCATGAAGGGTATGGTTTCTGACCTGACATTGCTGATGTCTAACGGCAATAAGACGGAGGGCGTTCGTGATTATGTCGTGAACAATCTGACTGAAATCGTAAACTCCATGCGTCAAGCCATGTCTGGCAAGAGCGTGCCGGAGATTTTCATTGGTAGCGATCTGTTTGGTGAGGCGGAGGACGCATATAAATCCTATTCGGCCAAGCTGGCTGCACACATAGATCGGCACAATTCTTATATTGACCTGTCCGAGATTCATGACCGCCGCGCTCTAACTGCGCTTGCCGGGGGTGTGTCTGGCAATGATGTTCATGTGCTGATGTGGGAGGATGAAAACTGCCTGCTCTATTCTCGCAAGGGCAAGGCTGTTGTGGCCGCAGCGGAAGCGGCAGGGATACCGGATTTCCTATCTGAATCTAAAAACACCCTGTTTCCGACCGGAACAAAGATTCGGGCTGGCGGGCTGGCGTGGCGTCGAGCAGGGCCTCTTGGGTATGCAGCGGAGTCCGTGCAAAAAGTGGCAGACGTGCTGTGTTCTGTAGCAGAAAGTGAGAATCTTTCGATCCAGACACGCGGGCCAGTTGCGAAAGCGTTTGCTGTGATAGAAGCGCATAGTGAAAAGGCGCTGAAACTGGCCGCAGAGAAGGCGCTAGAAGCGGCTTCAGAACAATCTCCGGAAGAGTGTGAATGGTCGGCTTCCAACGGCCTGAGCGCACCATGACGGGGCGTTTTGAAGCTATCGGGGAGGGATGGGCATGTATTTGCGTTGACAGTAATGCCCTGTACCTTCAAAACCGAATGATGGGCGCAGGATCAGGTATATGCCACCTGTGCAAAAAACTTTTACGAGAGGTCGTGTGATGTAATACTGGATCAATCTCAAGTTAGTCGATCACATCGAAACTTGAGGCCAGAAAGCAAAACGGCCCGGTGTTGGAAGCACCGAGCCGTCAGCTACTAGACTGTATAGTCAACAAGAGGGGTAATTTCTGTTCCCGACTATGCAGGATGTAGCGTTCCCTCGTCAAGCGTTGTTTTGACGTGAACAGGGGAGGTTTGTTTTCGGGTTCTCACATAAGAGGACAACGAACGTGCATAAGGTACTGAACAATCCGGGTTTTTCAGGGCAACAACACTCTGCCATTGTTATGAATTATCTTGGTCAGATCAGCGTTGCATCTGACGGCCTTCGTCCAGCAGGACAGATTGAAATGCTTTCCCGGCGTCTAAATGCTGACGCAACACTGGCGGGATTAAAGCCCTCTTCGCGGATATTCCTTAGCGGACTGATAGATCAGGCACGTATCACCCATAGCCTGTGTGTCTCTCTGACTGGACAGCAATGTCGGATGCTGCTTGGCCTTGGTGCCACGGCTGCATCTGACGCACGGCAAGCGTTGGTTGAGGCTGGATTTGTCGAACGGGTAGGCAATGCCTTTGATCTTCGCCCGTGGGCAATCCGGGTCTTATCTAGCGCAAATCATGCTGATGTTTCGGAAAACGGTTCTTTTTCTAACAGTATAGTAGTTCAAAATAATACTACTATACTTAATCAGGAAGTTTCAGAAAACGAACAGCCCACACATCATCCGGTAAATCTGCAAGAAAGCCCGGACGATGCGGAGATACGTTCTGGCCTTGAGCTTTCACAGTCCCTTTGCGATGCCCTGACAGCTACCGGCATCAATCCGCTTACCGCGCCGCTGGATCAGGTCAGTCTTGCCGTTGGGAACGTGATTGAAGATTTACTTCCCCGACACAAGGGCGGGCGTATCCTGTGGGATAGTGCCCTTACCCGGCACGGCCTGACGGCTATTCTTGGACTTGTCGCAGCACTGGAGGATGACACAGTGCGCAGCCCGGAGGGTTGGTTTGCAGCTTTCGCCTATGGTCGCGGCGGTTTTGCAGCGTTTGAGGATCTTCGTCCAAACTTGGCACGGGTGAAGGCAGAGCGTCTTGAGCGTGCAGGCGAAGCAGAGGCAATTCGGATGCGGGCAGTCAGGCAGGAAGCCTCTACTCGTCAGAAAATCCTTGAAACGTCCGTCCAGTCCGAATTGAAAGCAGCATTTGCGCAGGTGAGTGCATCTCTTGACGATGAAATGCTGTTTCAGTGCGAAAAGAGCCTACGAGTGCAGGTATCTGATAACGGTTCTGTATGTATTTCAGCCGGTGGATTGTATCAAAATCGTTATGCTGATCGTATCAAGTCGGTGGCTGAAACGCTCGCAAGTATGATTTCATTCGATGATGTCCGTATTGCTACCGGAAACATTCTTGGTGCGAAGGCATTTATCTAAGCCTTTTTCTTGTAAGAACGGTGGTTGCTCGCGTATATGTAGGAATAAGTCGAATTGATATGCGTTTTGGAGCAATGTGAATGGAAGATGAAAACCGTTTTCCTGTGTCGTCAGACTTTTCGCCCGTATTGAATGAAAAGCTAGGGCAGATGTTTGTTGATGGTGGTGCTGATCGGTCAGGAGATTTGCTTTCGCCGGTTTTGGCTTTCAGCGAAGTGTTTTTGATGCCTGACGTTCTTGCTTGTGCCCAACACATTGAACGGGAGTGCCGTCGCTCATGACACGTATCAAAGCATTATCGGTTGTTTTGCTGGCTGGCAGTTTAGTTAGTGCCCCGGCTTTTGCTTCTGATTGGGGGTCTGCGATGGATGGTGGTTCGTCTGGCTCCACTGGTTCAAGCGGCAGCAGCGGTTGCATGGTTATGGCGGCGAGTAATGCTGCGCTCGGACGCCGGTTGGCAGGAATTGATGCCACCAAGGTCAACGTGAACAGTTTTTTTAACGGGGCCAATTCGTGCATTGGTAGTGATCTGTTGAAAAACATTGATCTGTCGTCGAGTATTCCCGATCTTTCCGGTCTGCTTAGTTCCAGCCTGACAAATCTCGTAACCAAAGCCCTTAACGCGGCGAAGGCGCAGGTGTGTAGTCTAGTTCAGGATGAAGCGCAGGGTGTCGTATCGCGCCTGAATAGCGAGCTAGGGCAGTATCAATCTAGTATCGGCAATAATCTAAGCGATGTGCTAGGCCAAAACTCATATATCTCTGTGCCGGGGATTGATGGTTACGGCGAATATACCATGAACACGCCGAGTGTCAGCGATCTTGTTGGCTCAAAAACCGTGAGCGTTAATGCGCAGGATATTGCTAATGAAGTTAATGATGATGTCTCCAGTGCGGAGAATAATCAGTCACAGCAATACACGCTGGAAAAAGTGACGACGGGCCGTAAGCATCATCGTCACACCTCTTGGGAAGAGGTGCTTAAATGAGGTTTCCCTGTGCTTGTGTTGCTGTTGTGTCGGCCTGTGCCGTGCAACTGGTAGCCGTTCAGGCCCATGCACAGCTTGCTACGGCAGCGGAAGAGACAGCATTTGAAAAGCTAATGTCCAGCCGTAGCGTTTTGACTGCTCAAGAATCAATGTCTGGGCGTCAAGATGCGACGATGCGGAAATCTAGTATTATGGCTGCAACGCAGGCGATAGCCAGCGGCAAGCAAGCGGCGGAAATACTAAGAGCGAAGGAAAACTTCGGCTACGATACCGGGCAGGGCTACAAGATGTGTGATGTCGCGCCGGGTAAAGCGACTATCGGTAGCGCAATGGCGGATCGCAACACCTACGAGCAGACAACGGGTACACGCGAAGATGGGTGGTTCGCTACTGGTGGAGATAAGCGTGATACGCTCTCCGCTCTCGTGGGTCTGCGGCATAGTGTTTATTGCTCACAGGGCGAGAAAGATAGCACGGGCGAATGGTGTGATCCCTCATTAGGTCAGAGCCGTGGCGGCGGTTTCCCGGCGGGCAATTCTGATGCGTCCGTGTGGCTTCTCCGGCGCAATTTCGGAGCCGAAGAAGGTATGACAGGTATGGACTATACCGATACCGTTGCTCCCCTGCCGTCCGTGCCAGCGCCAAATAGCGGTGACGCCTCTCAAGAGGCGCAGCGTCTCCATGCTCTCTACACAGGTGCATTTGTGAGTGCAGGCCGCACGTCGCTCTCTCGCATCATACTGAACGGAATGGACGATACGGAGCAGGGGCAAGCTCCGGTGGAGGAAGGCCCGTGGTGAAAAAGTCATTACTGATTGCCAGCGTGGCTGTCGTAGCTTGTCTGGTACAGGGGAAGCCTGCCAATGCCGCGTTGTGTCCCGGTGTTGAAGGCCGTATCGCTGCCTATGAAGGCGAAGCCACGTCGGAGGTTCTTGCTAACCAGACAGCCAAGTTTGGGGAACTGGATACCCTCATTTCAACGCAGCTTGAACGGTTGCTATCTGCACAAAGGGTTGTCGTCAAACAAGATAGTTTGTCGTCTGACCAGAATGTAGCGATGGCAAAACAAGCGTCCGAGGCTGGCGCTTCCGCATATGCAAGTGGCTGGCAGGCCGATCAGATACGGAAAGCTAACGATGAGTTTTCGTCAGTGGGCTATAATCCATGTGCCAGTGAAAGCGCCATGCAGCAGTTTTATCATGGGTATCAAACTGCATTTTCCGGTGATCCGGCGCGAGGGATAGCGGATCAGGTGCGGGCGCGTCCCGGTAGCCTCTCCCGGCCTGCGGATTGGATTTCAGATGTTCGTTCGGGATCACATGCTTCTGCGTCCTCCCTTTTTAGCGGTGATCTGAATAACGCTGCTCAATACATCAATCTTGTGATGGGGCCACCTGATAACTTCACTACGAATACAGGGCATCAGAATGAGGCCAGTGCGCGTGTATTGCAGACACGCAAGCTGACCACGGATGCTAGAAAAAGTGCTGCGATGAATGTGCTGTCCTCTATTGCGCGTGAAAATGCAGACAATGGCCCGGAGAAGGGGTTGCAGGCGGTTCTTAGCCAATACACAGGTGATGGTGGTTCTCGGTGGGCATCGTCGCTTGCGGGATCTGATGATCGCGGCATCCTTTTGGACGCAACACGTCTGGAAGCTGCCAATGTTGCGGCAGAAGCCTATCAGGTCAGAAAGTTGATGCACCTAGAGCTGGCGATTGCTTCCTATACGCTGGCTCGTGCTGATAAAGCGTTACACGGTCGTCGTCCGGTGGGAGTGCCATGATCGTGCTTAAATCACTGGCCCCCGTATTCCGTGCGTTTATGACTGTGAGCTTCTGTTTTGTGGCGGTTTGTGCGTTATCGCGGTCGGCTCATGCACAGTTCTGTACGCCGTATTGGGTGAATGATCCTCTGGTTAAGATTCTGACCAAAGATAACGGCAAAACAATTTCCAGATCGTTTGATACCGAGATGGGGATTACCACAAAGCTGTTCACGGAAGGTCTTAACCTTCTTACCTCTGCGTCAAAGGTTGATACGGCACAGCGTAGTGCGGATGGAACAAGGAACGCTCTCGCTTTGCGGCAAGGGGCAGAAGGATTTGCGCAGGTTGTCAATCAGCAGCAGATGAATGGTGAAATCCTCCACGCTAATGAAGAGTTTGGTAACGAGGGACATATTGCCAATGTCTGCGGCGATGTGGCCGTTGTCGGTCAGGTGGTGCGCTCGCTTGGTAGTTCCAATGATATGGCACGCAACATTCTGCAATCATCAAAGATACCAGCGGCACCCGGAGGGACGATTACTGCACGCGAGGCGCTAGCTCGGCGGATTGGCAATCATTTGGACACATACTGTTCCAGTGATGAAGTCAACGCCGGGTTATGCCGTCAGGTTGGCTCTCGTCCATCTGCGGATGTGCAGGCATACACATTGTTTGATCCGACTGCATCACAGGATGATGTGGATGCTTACATCAATAATCTGGTTGGTGATCCGCTCGAAAAGCCAGATCAGCGTGAAGCCAATACACCAGCCGGTGTGTTGAAGATGATGACGGCTATGAAGGCGGAGGGTATTCGCTCTCCTGCTTTAACCAGTCTGGCGGCATTAAGGGCACAAAGCGCCGGAGGTAGCGGTTATAATCTGGTGTCACAGAGCAATGTAACAGTGGTTCAGGCTCTCGATGAAATCATGGCCCTGTATGGTGGTGGCCCACGCTATCAGGATTGGGATGCCCGCCTGTCTGGTGCAGGTCGCTATGGTGTTTTGCGTGAATTGGTGAAGCTGCGCGGCTTGAGTATGAAGCTGCGGAATTACCAGACACAAAGCCTTACCCGGATCAGCGCCATGCTATCCACAATTTTGGCAGCAGAAGCAGGGGAGCAGCAGTAAATGGGGGGGCACCTAAGTTCGTCCAACCCGGAGTTGATGTCCGATCTGGTTGATGATCTGGATGATGCGTTTGGTGCGCCGGAAATAGAGATTTCACCGCAGACCGCAGGTTCGGGGTTGGGTGACGTTTTCATGCGTGCGGCGGCAGCTCCAGCGCCGCCAGAGTCAAAAGAAGCGGATTTTCTTCTGTCAGGCGAGGGCATCGTTGAACGGATGATAGCGCAGGTTAAAATTATGCAGCGTAGTTATGGCGATGATCCGGCTGGCAGGCATTGGCAAACGGAGCCAGTCAATATCATGTTGCGTGATGTTGTGGGGCCGAATATCGGCCCGGTTGATGATGTTTTGTAATTGAGGTGGATATAATGGCTAAGAACAAGTTTACAGAAGAACAGATTTCCGAAGTCGCAAAGGCTTTGCGTAGCGTTCCAAAAAAGAAAGTAAAGCCGTCCGCCTTTTCAAAGCGGCAGGCAGTCGAAAAGCTGGAAAGTGAAATTACCAAGCTGCGCGATAAGGGATATTCTCTTCCGGAGATTGCGGATATTCTTACACAAAATGGCATTGCTATTCAGGCCGGTACGTTACGCAATTATGCGTCTCCCAAAGCAAAGGAAACTGTATCGGGAGCCGATGCAGAAGCTACGCAGGCTGATGCCGCTGCCGGTGCGTCCTGATGTCTCTGGATGATGTGCAGGTTAAATCCGCCCGCAGGAGGACGCGGGCGGCAAAAGAGGTTCTAAGTAGCGTTGCAGAAGCTGTGCGCGTCAACCGTGATGAATTGTCAATGGTGGCTCTGATTGATGATCTTGGTGACGATCATTCATTGGATACGTTATTTTTGCGTGAGAGTGATTACGCGATGTTCTTTTCTGTTGATGAACACGGGAATTGTGACAAGTGGGGATACATAGAACGCGACGAACCGTTATCCGGCGACACGTTTCTGATGGGTCTCGGAACGGCTGGTGAGATTGATAACAGAGAAGTGTTTGAGATCACTCATTGCGCACAGTTTGAGCGCAGAGCAGCGCAGAGCGTTTCCTATCTGAACGGTGGTTCATTCGCGGAAGATGGTGCTGGTAGCATCACACTGCAAAAAAAACTGGAAGAAAATGATTTTGTGTCTGCTACCCGGTGGCTTGTTGAAATGCGAGGGACGATGAAAGCGGTGGCCGGGGTGAATGATAGCGATACCAGTGGCACAAGTGGAGGCTCTGGAGGTGACGATACATCACCCAAGGACGAAAGCCACGATCAGGAGGATCACGGCGAGAAAACCGATGAGGATGATGACACAATCCCGGCGGATGGTGGTGATGATTTTCGCGAGTATTAAGGAGGCGTTCTGCTATGGGTGTGAATTGGTTTGACCTGAAAAGTGAAGGTGCGAAGCTGGATCGTCCGCAGGATGCTAACGGCAATTTTTTCGTTCGTCTGTCGTTCAATGAGCCGGTCGATCCAGAAGTCATTGTCCGGGCGTCTCGCTATGGGTGGCAAGCATCGGACGGGGACAAATCCGGTCTCGAGTTTCGCAATTATGGGTCGTTCGATAGGCTGTCTCAATTATTGCGGATGGTGTCAGTTTTCGTGCCGGAAGAAACCGTGCGTAAGCTCAAGGTTGATTCTGAACGTCTGACGCAAGGCGAAGAGATTAAGGGCTTCACGGCTCCGATTGTGAGGGCTGATCTTGTGCCAGATCGGGCAGAGGTTGAGCGTAATCTCACCCTGATGGCGAGCAATGAAAAGCGTGAACGGATCATTGCGCGTGTGGGGGCTGCACAGAAGGTTATGGGTGTCTCTGCACATTCAGGTAATGCGCTATTCAATAACGATGGCGCGATGCTGTGGAAGCGTCTGTGTGAGCAATTTGGAGGCAAGGACGCCACTCGCGCAATGCTGGGCGTCCTGCGCGTTGGTTTGCGTCAGGGTGAGCTTTTTTTAGGTGTGCAAAAAAGTTTAATGGATGCGGCTGAAACCGGACATGGTTTGCCTATGGATGTTGCTGTGAGCGAGCGAGCGGTGAACAACATGCTCATGCAGCGCACTTTGATGGGTGATGCCGGTACCGGAATTGATGATGAACGGTTCTTGCGTCAGATATTTCTCGCCGCTGGACGTGTTAATTATCGTGTGTGGGATGCTGCGCGACTGAAAAATGATAATCGTGACGGTGAGCCTGATTTGGCTGGCGTCAAGTTTATTGGTGACAGTGGCCTGCCCAAAAGCTGGAAGCGTGATGTCCAGTGGCGGATCAGTGATACTCTGTCAGGTATATCGGCAGCCCTTGGCGTGCCTGCTCGTGATCTGTTTAACGGTAAGGCTCCCATCATTCATCTTGGGATGCTTGCTGGCAATGGTACTGGCCCAAAGGGTTATCACGCTACACAAACGTCTAAAATTGGCGGCGTTGTTACCAATGTTCGGGCAATCAAAATCTCACCGTTTGAGTGCGGCGCATTGGTGCATGAAATCGGACATGCGGTTGAGCAGCGTGCGCGGTCTGTGTCTGAATCTCATGCTGATGCGATGATGGATGCAATGATTATTAAAACTGGTGTGCATAGTGAGGTTGGCCAGTCCGTTTTGCGAGCGCGTGAGGCTGGCTTGGTTACGGATGAACATGCCGACTATCTGATGCGGCCTACCGAGCTGGTGGCTAGATCATTTGAGGCCGCTCTGGCTAATCATGCCATATCGCAAGGGGATGAGTTTTGTGCGCGGTATGGCGGTGTTTTGTCATTGAGTGGCGCGATGTATTTTCAGCCGTCCCCTGAAACGGCGCAGAAGTTTCTAACGGCAATGACGGAAGTTATGAACGAAGCCAGAAACCTGCGGATTGAAAACGAACATACAGTCCAGAACGATACCGAACTGTCGATGTGATCTAGGGCAGGGAGAACGAGCATATGGCCCGCAATAACAGAAAAATCTTTAAGGGCGTTGAGCAAGGGCAGGAAGTCAATATTGCTCTGCGCCGCGACGATCCACGTTCAGTCTGGAAACGGATTGGGGATAGTCTGTCAACTCCGAAAGGAACGGCGCTATATTTCGGTTCTATAGCTGCCGTTGTTGGTATCCCCGCCGCTGTTGTTCCGGGGGCTGGTGAGATAGGCGTCCTGATTGCGGCCGGAACGCTCTGGATGCAGTACAGTTTCAAAAATAAGGCGTGGCGTGCGCCGTTTCGTGTTCCTGCCTATCTTGGAAAACTGTTGAAGTTTCGGGATACGACAACCGGGAAAAGTGGCGCTGGCCTGATTTATATGGGCCGTGAGATCAATACGGATCGTGAAGTATGGGTTACGGCCAACGATACCAGAACGCACAGACTGGTTGCTGGTACGACGGGTTCCGGTAAGACCGAAGAAATACTTGGAAACATCTTCAATGCTCTTGTGCTTGATTCTGGCGCTATGCTTGTTGATGGTAAATCCGATCCGAAAACCTTTAACTCGCTGTTGCAGGTATGTCGTGTTCTTGGGCGCGACGAAGATCTGCTTGTGATGAATTACATCATGGGTGGACGCGATTTTGCTGACGGCATGGAAACGCGCCGCTCTCATACCTACAACCCGCTCGGTTCTGGTTCTGCCGCCATGAAATCGGAGCTGATGGTGAGTCTGCTTGATAGCGGTAGCGGTTCTGGATCGGATATGTGGCAGGGCCGTGCAATTTCCTTTCTTGAAGCGATCTGCCCGCCGCTTTCGTATCTGGCAGATCGTGGGTTGCTGCTATTCAATCCGCAGCTTCTTTGTGAGTATTTCCTACTGGAAAATATCGAAAACCTGCTTTGGTTCGGTATTTTCAAAGATATGAATGGAAATATGGTCGATCTTCTGGATGGATCGGAAGAAAAGAGGCGTATTTATAATACGCTCGTGAGCAAATATTGCGGCAATTTGCGTCTTTATGTTGAAAACCTGCCCGGTTATTCGGCTGCAAGACCGAAAAAGCCGCATCAGCCGACATCACGCACACCAGAAGAATGGACGGCGTGGCTGCGCGAGACGGATAGCAAGTGGAAAGAGTCCAGTCAGGCGTCGGGTGGCGAAGAAGATAGCAAAAAGAAGCAGTCAGCAGAACAGACACGCGGCAAAGTGCTTGAACAGCACGGCTTTATTACAATGCAGCTTGTGCGTGCTACAGGGAACCTGACGTTTAACTACGGACATATTTATAATGATGAAATCGGTGAGATAAACTATCGGGATATTCTGCTTAATCGTCGGATTGAGCTGGTTATGCTCCCGGCTCTGGAACGCTCGAAGCAGACAATGGAACAGCTTGGTAAAATGGCCGTTTCGTCGATTAAAGGCGTTCTGGCTACCCTGCTTGACACACCATTAGAAGGCAATAAGCGCGAAATCATTGATGGTCGTCCGGCCAACGCAGAGATCCCGTATTTCATCACCTGCGACGAATACGGCTATTACGTCGTTCCGGGTTTCGCGGTCGCGCCTGCGCAGGCTCGTTCCTATGGTGTGAGTATTACGTTCGGCACGCAGTCGTTTACTGATCTTCTCAAAGGAAACCGGGAAGAAGGGGAGGCGACGTGGGATAATACCAATCTCCGGCTGTGTGGCCGTATGACTGGTGGTGAAGAGTCTGACACATATAAGAAGTTTGCTGGTGCCGCCGGTAAGGCATCGGTCTCGGTCGCGCAGGAAATGAATTACAACTACGGCAGCGCACTGGATCAGTTCACTGTTGGCCGTGGTTCAAATCTCCAGCAGGTATGCCGTATTGATGCCGATGACCTCATTCAGCAGATGGATGGTGAGTTTCATATGGTTGTCGGCGCAAAGAGCCAGATGGATGGGGGCATGTCCAAATATGGTGGATCGTTAATCATCAGGATGCTGGCCTTTTATACAGGTAACGTCCCTCCATTAAATCGTCTGGCGTTGGTGCATTACGTGCAAGTTAAAGCGTTCTCTGTGAAGGAACGTGAGATTGTGATGCGTAACGCGGCGGTTTCAAAAGCTCTCGCGCTCGTTGGCGACACCTTGCAAGATAAGATGATGTCGAACATGCAGGCGGCTATTGATGCAGACGCCATGTATGTTCAGAAATCTCGTGATATGCCATTGGACGTTGAAGAAATGGCAAAACATAGGCGCAGTATTCTGTCTGTGTTTGTCAGCCGTGCGCGGATCGGGAATACCACATCAGTGGAGGCCGATACTCTTTTCAAAGAGGCCGATCCGGTTAGCTGGAATATGAGTGAATCTGATATTGATGTGTGGCTGGATAAATACGATGCGCTGCGGAAGAAGCAGCTTGATCGTCTTGCTAAGGACAGGGCGCAGAGAGCGCGTTTTGGTATGATCGGTGAAAAGACGGCAGAGGTTGCAGGTCAGGTTTATCATGATGATCTGGTGCGTGATGCACATGAGAAACTTCTGACGAACATTATGGCAGGCTGGAAGGAACGGGCGGAGCGTATGGCTCATGAACAGTCTTTGACTACGGAACGGGCCACGGAGCTGCACAAGAAGGTTGCCGAGGGTAAGTATCTCCTTAATGCCAATGCGCAATAATCTATATAGGCAATATGGTATATATTGCCTATATCATATAGTATTTATAAACCATAAATAATAAATAATACTGAAAAACTGGTTTCTGCGCCGGTGGGTATGTGGATTGAGCGTGGAGCCTTGTGGTCAGTGGTGTGGTCAGGCGGTGGTAAACGCGCAGCCGTTTTCCACGGGCTGTCCATCGCTCTGTCCATCACGGCGTAGCGCGGCCCGCAGGGCAATCCATATATCCACGGGCTTTTACGGTTTTAGTGTTCCGTAATCTATTATCTATGAATAGAATGAACGCATGTAATCCGAATATGGACGAAGAAACATGATTTATACGGGTGCCGCGCCATGAATGATAACGATACAGACGTATCGCCACTGTTTCAGCCCTCGAACGGAGACACGGCAATATCCGTATTGCGTGACTTTTTCGGGAGTATTGTCGATAAGCTGACAACGGTTGGCGGTTCTGGTTATTCCGGAAGTACCGCTATCACTACCGTTTTGACGGTCTTTAACCTGTTTATGTGGTTTATCGCCGTTATTGTCGTCAGCTATACGGTTTATACCGCCCTGTTCCAGACTACTCGTGATGGTGAAGCCGCAGGCCGGTCAACGGATCGCCGGTCAACGGCATTGCGGATCACGTTGGCGTTGTTCGGTTTGATGCCTGTGGCCGGTGGCCTGACTGTGGTGGAGGTGTTTTTCATCCAGTGCTTCATCTGGTCGTCCTCTGTGGCGTCATATGCGGAGACGAAAGAGGCCAATTATCTGGTGACAAACTCGGCCAGCTACATTGCGCATGATGATCTTTCAACGAACTGGCAAGGCGGTCAGAAGCTCGCAGGTGCATTGGATGCAATGGTGCGCGGGCATCTTTGCGCATTGTATGCTAACCGCGTGTCGCAGGACTTGCAGACAGGTTCAGGCGTGATGTCCTCTGCGATTACTGAACGCTCTGTCGGGATGTTTGATAACAATTCCAGTGCTATCAACAATCATGTTCTGGAATGGGGTTTCACTACCGGGACGCAGTATCAAAAACTGTCCGATATGTGTGGGCGTATCCAGATTTATTCTGTGATGAACACTGACGCAGTAAAAGCGACTGGTAGCGGCCAGATCACGTCAGCAGGCTCTATTGATGATAAGTTTGGGGCACTGGCTCAAGATGAGATTTTGTCTTCGGCGCGTAATGCGCTTCAAAGTCTTGATAACAGCGCCACGAATATCGCACAGGTTATTTATGACCACAAATGGGATTCCGATGCGATTAAGCAGCAGATCATCACCGCAGTAAGGAAAGCCACAACACAATATTATAGCGGCGCTGCTTTTGGAGCGACCGATACCAAGGCGCTAGGTGACTCTGTATTTGCCAGCATCAAGCAGGATGGTTGGATTTGGGCACCGCTCTGGCAGCGTGTTCTAACACGGTATGCTGTCGGCATGGCGCACGCAAAAGATGCGGTTGAATTTCGTGTGAATGGCGATGTGAATCCTAAAGCCGCTGGTTCATTGAGTGCCCGGTATTTTGGTTGGGCAGGCGGCGGATCAGCCGAAGAACGGGCTGTGTTCTCTGACATTGATCGGTCATTTGATTACCTGCAAACATTCTCCGGCACGTATGCCAATGTGGCCAGCCCGGAAAATATGTCGCAGGGAACAAACTTTGAGCGAATGAGCGCCGCCGATGAAAAGTCGGAGTGGGTCGCTCCTATTCATTGGCTCTACAATTACCTGCTTGCGACAACCAAACCCGCTTTGGGTCAGTCGTGGTCAGATCCTTTTCTGGCTATTCAGGCGGTTGGTGACGAATATATGGAGGTTGGGGGAACTCTTAGTGCGTTAGGTGCGTCTGGAGCTATGGGAGCAGGGTTTGCAGCAGTCGGAGCGGCTGCAACTACCGCCGTATCAGGAAATCCCCTAACCGGAGCCTATTCTGGATATAAGGTCGGTAATGCGATTGGGGGCTTTGTCACTCCTATCGGGCATTTTCTAATGGGGGCTGGTGTTCTGTTAGCTGGTGTTATTCCGTTGTTCCCGCTTCTCTTTTTCTTTTCTGGTGTTTTGGCGTGGTTCACTATGCTGACCGAGGCTGTGGTTGCTGGCAATCTGTGGTGCATTTTAGGGCTTCTACCAAGCCAGAATGACAGCATAGTGGGAGAGAACAAGCAGGGGCTTCTTCTGCTTCTGGCCGTGATCCTTCGTCCTATTCTGATGATCCTCGGCCTCATTGTCTGCTACGTCTTTATTTTTGTCGGGATTAACCTGCTTAACCGGATGTGGAGTACCGTGATGTCCACTGTGGTTGGTGGATCAATGGCCGCTATTCTGACTGCTGTGGCGGGTCTAGGGATGTATGTGCTGATGGTCGGTACCATTGTCACCAGTGGTTGCGGCCTGATTACCGGGCTAGGTGACGCTGTGATGCAGTGGATTGGTGCAGGTGTGTCCTCTTTGGGCCGTAGTCCAGTGGCTGACAAGGTATCCAGCACTCTTGATCCATCCAGTAACATTGGCTCTGGTGCTCATTCAGCACCGGGTCGAGGGATGCAGTCGGCGTCTAATAAGGCCAGCAGGTCAGATGTTGATAAGGAGAAGGGAGGGAGATTTGCTCCGGGCCGGTTTGGTGCTTTGCGAGGCGCAAAAATTGGTCGTATGATGAGGAAAGGCTTCACAAAGTAGGAACGATTATATATAATATATATTATATAGGAGGATCAAAAAGATGATGGCAGTTTTAGGAACTATTGGTCTTTGTTTGGTTGTTTGTTTGGTTGGTGGTTTGCTTGTTGGGCTATGGGTTGCTGTAACAGATAAGCATGTGAAAAAGGTTCATCTAACACCACAACAGAAACGTGATCGAGAAGAGTGGCGGCGGCATAAGGATTTATTGAACGCTGCGTATTATTCGTCAGTAAGGCGTTAGTCTTTGAAATCTTTTTTTTGATCCTTTAGTCGTGAAAAAGCCGCCTCAAAAGGGCGGCTTTTTTGTCTTTTCATTGAATAGAATGATTGTGCCTTTCTTGGGCGGGACTTTGATTTTCGGCCTCGCTCGGAGCGGTCTTAGCGCCGTCTTTCTCTTTTGTCTCGCACTGGCACGGTCTGCTCATGAAGGGGATCACTGCACCCCTTTTCATGCGAGGCTATTTTTGAAAGTGCGTCGAGGCTATTTTTGTCGGGCCAGAGACTATCTGCCAACTGGTGTAGGGTTTCCGGATCACAACGAAGAAAGACAGTGGCCGCGATGGCTATCTCCGCTCTGCTTGGGTGGCGGAATGGGTTATTCTGCTTCCTGCGTTCATCAATGGGGTCAATGCCATTTTCTAGCATCCTGCGATAAGTGATGGCTTTCGCTCTTGCATCGTTTAGATGGAAAAGATGGGCACTTCCGAGGCTCATCTGTCGGCGTTTGCCAGTTACTGGTGATGTGTATCGTAGTTCCCACAAGCGGTGTCCGCCATCTGCGATTAACCATAATCCGCCACCATCACATAGCTTGCCTTTTGTGAGTTCAGACACATCCTGTTCAGTGAGCTGGCCGGGGGATAGTCTGCTCATTATGACCAGTTTTTGGGCAGGATAGGGTAGGTAAGCCAAACTTCGCGTAAAAAAGGATCTTCCGGTGTATCTGGCGTCCAAAGGTATATTCCACGTTCTTGAGAAAAATAGACTGGGGAATCACCAAGGTTTCCGATGTTTTCAAGTTCGCCTTCATGAAAAGTAAACTCGTCCATTGAAGTTGAGTTTTTTGAAAGAGAAGCGTTTATAATACCGCGTTTGCTGTAATGCTCGTCATCACTATATTGACGAAATGCCTTCCATATTGGTTCAGGAAGTTTTTTAAGGTGCGTATAAACAAACGCCTTGAAGCGATCATTGTTTTGTTTTTCAATGGCCTCGTTTTTGGCCTCGTTTTTGGCCTCGTTTTTATCTACTTGGGTTTTATGGCCGCACAGAGCTTTTAATCCGTCTGTAACAAGTGGTTCCGGCCATAAGCCTCCTGTCCATATTGCCAAATCCTCTGCGTCACATCTGAGCAGAATAGCTGCTGCCGCAGCAGCTTCTTTTATGGTTGCAGGTTCAGGATTCGGGTAACTATCGCGTTTTCTAGTTAGTAGCGTCATAACTGCATTGTAGTCGCCAGTTAGCCACCAATCTTCAATGGATTGTATTTCACTTTTTAGAAGTATGTCATGTTTTTCTAAAGGTTCCAGATGCTCTCTCGCCTTTAATAAAGTGAGAGGTTCACGATCTTTATCATTTTTTAGGATGTTAATGGCTATGTCGAGCATGATGTACCAATACTCAACAAGTGGTTTTGGTCTCATTTTTCCACTTTTGAGGTCATTAACAGCTTCTTCTGGGCTTCTGCCATCTTGATAGTATTCACCCCATATATCGTATGATTCTGGACATTCTGGATAATCTTCGTAGGGGTGCGTTCCTGAGATGAGATATGCGTGCAATCGTTTTTCGACTTCGCATTTCCATGTCGGCCAGCGTTTTTTCATGTGCGTTTTATCTTTCATACATTGCACGCATAACCATGCGTTATTTGTTTTTACTGTTTGATGAATGTATCGTGGAATAAGCCAATATTTTTATAAATGTTGGATGCTAGGTCAAAGTTATCACTGTCAGGGACATAGAGATCACCTAATTTAGTGGTTGTTCCATCATCGTTGATTATTAGTGTGTCAAGGTCGGTGCATCCGGACGGATCGTAAATCACTAATTTGTTAAAGGTATGGTAAACAAGATATTTTCTATCATCCATTACTAATGGAATTGATATATTCTCGCCTTGCTTATTATCGCACCAAATCAAGCCATTGGAAGATAAAGATATGATATTCCGTCGAGAGTCTTTTTTCTTCATATATTCATCATAAGTTAGAGAAGATATTAAGTTGGATGTATTGTTTCTATGCTCCATAATAATCTGGTCAACGCGATTAAAATTACCGAAAGAAGACCATTCCGGAATATAATCTGCCATTAGATATATTTCTTTATTCTTTATACGTTTCTTGAGTTTGACTCTAAAGAAGTCGTATTTAATTTTTTCTGCGGCTTCTACTGATATTTTAAGCATTGTTCTATTCTTTTTAGTTTCTGTGCCGGTGGGTATGTGGATTGAGCGTGGAGCCTTGTGGTCAGCGGTGTGGTCAGGCGGTGGTAAACGCATAGCGTTTTCCACGGGCTGTCCATCGCCCTGTCCATCAGGGCGTAGCGCGGCCCGTATGGGCAATCCATATATCCACGGGGTTTTGGATTACAGCGTTTGGGTATTTTTGAGTTTCTTCCATCCTGATACGCATACTGTGATTCCAATACATGATACGACGGCAGCAGCAACAGGGACTATTCTATGGAACATAGTACCGTAATCGTTCCATTCCCAGATTGTGTAAAATACTGGAAATATGGAAGCACTTATTCCGAAAACAAATAGAAAGGATACTATACCAGCCTCTTTTCTGAGTTTATTTTCTTCATAGTCTGTTATTGCATTTTTATCCGTTTGGGTGAGACATTTTTTCTCATGGTAGTTATTCACCAGCGTAACCCTCCTTTCTCTCTTTGTGCCTTAATCCTCATTTGGACTGGCCGTGGCGGCGGATTGGCTTCATGGAACGCGGCTAGTCGCCGCACCCACGCTGCTTCCTCTCCGGTAATTGGGCGGTTACGATAAACCTGATTTCGGCTGATCTTGAGCATCCGTGCCAGAGTAGCATCGCTCCATCCGATCATCATGAGACACATGGCTCGTTCCGCACCGTGCAACGGACGAAACTCTGGTGGCTCGTTAGTCAGACGGTGTGGTTGTTCGTTTGTCGGTGTTGATGTCATTATTCTGGTAGGTCTCCATTAGGAGTAACCCCACATAGATCCATCAGTTTTGCCATTCCCTGCCAGTAGGGAAGGTTTTGCGAAACGCAGAAATTAACGAACCGATTGTAATTTGAGATTGGCGCACGGATGCAGAGGTTGTGCATTGGTTCAGTGGATGCAGGCTGGCGTCTCCGGCGCACTACTGGCTGGCTGGCTGTTTCTCGTGATGGAAAACCGGCCTGTTCGGATGCTGTGTCTAGCGCCTGCAACTGGCGGCGTTCGTGTTCCGTGTTCGGAGAAACATTACCCGGCACGGAGCTACCGGGACGGATTCTTTTTCCTGCGGCAGAAGAACGGAACATTGGGGGGGTGGTTGGTTTATCGGTCATGATGCGGCGCTCTGCTTTTCTTCAAGGATGGAAATGATTTCGTTGGATAGCTCTAAAGCGTTTTCACGAGCTTTGGGGAGTCCTTTCACAATACCTTCGTCCAATTCATCAAGATCAAGAAGGCCAGCGAATAGGGCATTGTAAGCCTGCCGCTGGTATAGATGGTTTTTTAGGTATGGGCGCTGAATACCCTGTAACTCTTTCAGGATGTCGCGCTCGATGCGGGTAACAATCGTCGGGTTGGTGCGAGTGAAGATGATCCGCGCATCAATGCTGCGGTCGAAGGCTTCTTCTTCTGCTTCAATGATGCCCATCACGTCAGCCGCGCCGCGTGCATCCAGTGCGTTTGCCTGCATAGGGATTAAAACGAGGTCTGCACGCGAAATTGCACGAGACAGCAGCAAAGAGGCCGTGCCTTCAAGGTCGATCAGAACGATGTCGTCTTTAAGGGCGCGTTCCTTGATTGTGCCGATGATTGTCTTTTCACGAGCGTTTGGCTCTACCCGGATCGGGTTTTTTGAATACCCTTCTGTTTTCCAGAAGGCCACGTTTTGACGCGGATCGGCGTCAATGATTGTGACTGTGTATCCGAGCTTCGTCAGAGTGGTTCCTACGACAAGAGCGGTTGTCGTTTTGCCCGTTCCGCCCTTGGGGTTTGCGATTGCGATTACCGGCATGAGATTATCTCGCTTTCATGTTGTATGGTCTATATAGCAAATACCATATAGCAAGGCAATGCCATAAATACCATATTGTATATATATACTATATATAACACATACAACGGAAACACGGAAAACGCGCGTTTTGACGCGATTTCGTGAGGGATTTCGGTTTTATTGGTGGTTTTTCTTGTGTATTGTGACATAGACGTGTAATTACGATGAAGCGCCACACGATCACATGATTAGAACGCCAATAAAATACTGATAGGCGCGTTATCGTGATAATTTAGAATATGAGGCGTATGTTTCTATGAGTGAAAATACGGATAGTGGAGTTATGGCGCACGAGATTGTGCGTTTTATTCCATATCTATATGTATTCAGTCCATCATTGGAGCGGGTTGTTAAGATCAGGATTGCGACCGCTTTGCGTGCAAATGATGCGACGGAAATTATCGAAAAATTAGGTTCGCCAATGGCCGAAACAGCGGTTGAAACGCTGAAATGGCTTGGTCGTGAGCGGCTTTTAGAAGAGGCGCAGGACTGGCGTTATCTGTCTGGAAGTGAAGTGGATCGGTACGCGGCAGTTGATCGGGCTAACGAGGACGGAGCTGCATGGGTTGGCAATGAGGTGCCGCCTGATGTGGTTTCTGGCGTTGGTGATGTTGGGGTGGAGGAAGAGTGACGTGCTGAAAAGGCTGTCCATATTGTCTGTGGCCGTATCTCTTTCCGTTCTGACAGGCGCAGCGCGTGCAGATGCGCAGCCACAAACGCCAGAACAAGGGAGCATTGCTCCTGTAGGCGTAAAGCGCGGCGATTATCAAAACGAGAAATCGCGTGTCATGAAATATGATGCACCTGATCCGAACGTCAAACCGCTTGAATTGCGTATGCAGGATACCGAACGCAGGTTATCTGAATTGGAAAGCGAGATGGAGGCTACCAGAAGTCACCTGCGTGATGTGATTGTGGCAGTTAATCGTCTCACTCTTGATATGGAGGGGAGCCGTCGGTGAATATTAATCCTATTGATGTATTCACTAATGTTGCAAGTCTTTTCCTTCCGGGCGTTAATTTCCTTTTTATGTTGTCCGCTCTGTTCGGCACATGGATTGGTTATAGAGCAACATACGATCTGTTTCGCCATGTGAAAGGCGATCAGGTTCCGGGTATGATGCCCAAGGATGCCATTCTTCCGTGCTATTTTCTGGCTGGTGCATTGATTGTGGTGCCAGTGATTTTGTGGCGCGGTGCTAAGACTTTTGTGTTGGGAGGTAATCGCACCTATAGCATCTTTTCATATCTGCCAAATACGCAGACAGGCAGCACATGCGGAAACCTAAGTAATTCCCTGACAGAGCTGTGCATGTTGATCGGGACGATTTCGATTTTCACGGCAGGAAGAAAGGCTTACGTGCGTGTGACGCGCCCGGAACAAGGTATCGGATCAGGTGGCGCAATAACGTATTTTGTAGCTGGTATCTTTTTGTTTTTCATCACAGACGCCAATTATTTGCTGTCAAAAACTGCGGGTGTGATGATTGGGATGCCTGCAATTTGCAAAGCGTTAGGAGAAGGCACAGGCCAGTAAGGCCGAAGGTCATAAGCAGATCAAAAGAAAAGCCGCCTCAAGGTGTTACCAGCACCCTAAAGCGGCCTTCCTTGGGATTTATGCCTTACTGAACGAAGGCGGTGACTAGAACACCGACATCTATACAGAAAGTCACGTTACCTTTAGTCACGGTACGTAATTTTTTCCTATAGTAAGTTACGTTATTCTGTCAATGCAGAGAATAAGGTCGTCTGATTGTCAGTCATTTTGGGCTTTTTCCGTTAGTACGTTTTCGCGCTCCCACTGGAGCCAGTCTTTAATGGGTGGCTTTGATTCAAATAGGCGCTTATGGGAATACTGCCAGCCGCGATAACGGTTGATGATTGCTTGTGATCCAGAGATCATGCAGACGGCCAACGTCCCGAATAGTGTCTGTAGGCTATGCGAATATAGAGTGAGTAGGCATCCGACAAACAAGATTGCTATTGCACCCCAAGCGTACAAACGGCTTTCACGGAATGAGCGTGCTGTGACTTCGGTGTAGGTTCGTTCCGGCAGGGCGTTAGGGTTTTGTGTTGTAAAGCCGCAGACAGAACAGTGCATGTGAACATGCGTTGTGTCGGCGTCCTCGGTATCGTCGAGGTCAGGGGTTAGGCTTTGGTTGTGGCATTTGGGGCATGTTCGTACGCTGCTATCAGCATTTGACAGAGCAGATTTTGCCACTTGTTTGATTATGCCAGCCCCTTCACCCACCTCGCTGTAAACAGACTCTTTTAGGCCGACTTTGCGCCGTACCCATGCAGGCGGATATGCAGCGTAAAGGATCTTCTGCTTTAGGCCGCTACGAGGCTTCTCTGAACCGTCTGGCTGGCTGTCAGACAACGGTAGTTTCCTTCATTTCTAATGCGTCATTGTCCGGGCTGTAACCTGTGATGCTGACATCCGACAGAAAATCGTTGAGAAGCATCCGTGCGGTTGCTGGATGATCGAAAAGAGGCTCAAGGCGTAGCTCTTTCCGGTATTCCGCATCTATGTAATTGGCCTTGTCTCGGACGCTCCATTCCATAATTTCGAGCTTGAAGCTATCCAAGGAAATGGCCGTGCGAATGTGACCGTTTTCGATCACAGTGGACGTTTCGTCGCCGTCATCAGGCGTTTCGTATTCTATCAGGCGCGTAGTCTGCCCGTAACCAGTTTCGATCTGGTGAGTACCGGGCGGGCGAGAGGCTGCCACGAATATCTGCTCAATGAAGTTATCACGAGGCTGTAAAGCATCGCGTAACCGTATGAGTTTCTGACGTAGCTCTGGTTCGTGGTCGTTTCTCGTGATTTCGTCAGTCATCACAAGTCTCCTTTCGTATGTCAACTATATATCGTTTGATGGTTGTTTGTATATGAAAACATGCCTAAACGATATATGGATCGTTATTGGTATTTCTATACAATGCCTCTAACCAGTCTAAGACGAAGGGGTGATACAAATATGGGTAACAGGCTTTTTCTTAGTGGTCATTTGGCGTTTGATCCTGAAGTTAAAGATCGTAACGGCAAGAAGTTTGTTCGTTTTCGCGTGATTACGAATGAAGGCTACAAAAACAGGGATACGCAGGCGTGGGTTGATCGCTCCATGTCTCATGATCTTATCGTTTCTGATTTGTCTGGCGACGGGAAAGGGTTGTTTGGCTACATTACCCGGAACGGTCAGAAAGGGCGCTGGTGTGAGGTAGAGGGTAAACTTCATTACCGAGAATACAAGAAAGACGGTGAGGCATCAGGGATTTATGTCGCCTCTATTGTTGTTGACGGTGTGACCTTCCCGATTGGAGATCGGCGCAGGAATGCGGAGCCTGATGGAGCTTCCGAATGACAACGCTGATAATCGTTGAATCACCGGGCAAAGTGAAAAAAATCGGTGGTTTTCTCGGCGCAGGTTATCGTGTGGTTGCTAGTGTCGGCCATGTGCGTGATCTTCCTCTGCGCGAGATTGGTGTGGAGGCACCTGATTTCAAACCGCATTATGTTCCGACTACACGCGGTCGGGAAGTTTTGGCAAAGTTGCGGAAAGCTGTTGCGTCCAGTGATCGTGTTCTCCTTGCTACTGACCCTGACCGAGAAGGTGAGGCTATCGCGTGGCATCTGGCGGATGAATTAAAGCTGCGTCGGCCAGAGCGGATTACTTTTACAGCTATTACGCCGGAAGCGGTTAAAGCCGCCGTTGCGCAACCGCGTTCTATTGATATGCAGCTTGTACGCTCGCAGGAGGCGCGGCGCATTCTTGATCGCCTGATCGGGTGGCAGGTTAGTCAGGCTCTTTCCAGCCGATGCGGAGATGGATTGTCCGCAGGGCGCGTGCAGTCTCCGGCGGTGAGGCTGGTTTATGATCGTGAGCAATCTATCGCGTCATTCCGATCCACTGAACATTATGGCGTTGAAGTGACGGTGCAGGGTAGCAACGGTGCATGGAAAGCCGTGTGGGATACTAAGCCTCACCTGCCTAAAGACGAAAAATATCTGACAGATATGGCTCTGGCTCGGCGCGTGGCAGGTATCAAAAATCTTGTTGTGCGTGAGTTTGTGGATCAGGATAAAAACCGCGCACCTGCGGCTCCGTTTACGACATCCACGTTGCAGCAGGTAGCAGGGCAGCGGTTGAAGATGCGCCCGAAAGCGACGATGGATGCAGCCCAAAAGCTATATGAGCAAGGCGCTATTACATATCACAGGACGGATGCGCCCAACATGGATGCTGCCGGGGTGGATGATATAGCTGCTTATGCACGTAGCGCCGGTTTGCCGTTATCAGGCAAGTCTCGGAAATGGAAAGCCAAAGATGGGGCGCAGGAAGGGCATGAAGCCATTAGGCCAACACATGCAGCCGATCTGGAGCGCGGTGAGACAGATGATGAAAAGGCGTTGTATCGCCTGATCTGGCAGCGTGCTGTAGCCTCTCAATTAGCGGATGCGGTCTATGCTGTTCGTGCTGTGAAGTTGGAAGGCGAGCTAGAGGATTGTAAGGTTTCTTTCAAAGGTGTGGGCCGTACGCTAAAATCTTCTGGTTGGATTGCGATATATAAGCCGGATGACGATAAAGAGCTGACAGCAAGCAATCCAATACCTGAATTGAAAGTTGCTGATCCTGTCATGGTTGCTTCCGCCCGTGTGCAAACAAAGCACACTGAACCGCCTCCACGGTTTACTGAAACAACACTGGTTGGTGAAATGGAGCGTTTGGGGATCGGGCGTCCAAGCACATACGCGGCCATTATCGAAAACATTAAAGGTCGTCATTATGTCGATACGCAGAAGGGATACCTTGTTCCGACATCGGCGGGTGAGATCGTTCGGAAGTCTCTCGTAGGGCAATTCAAGTTTATCGAGTTTGATTACACGAAGAGCTTAGAGGAACTTCTGGATGAAATTGCCGAGGGTAAAAACACTTACAAAAACGTGCTGACGGCGGCTTGGAGTAATCTTGAGCGTGAGCTTGTGGGTTTAGAAAGCGTCGAATTGGCTGCGGCCATGCCGGTGTTCCCGTGCCCGTCGTGCGGAAAGCCTTTGCGGCGTAGAAAGGGCAAGTATGGTGCTTTCTGGTCGTGCAGCGGTTATCCAGACTGTACTGTGCGAATGAAGGATGCCGATGGAGAGCCGGGTGCGCAGATCATCGGAACAGCGGCAGATCAGCCAGCGAGCAGTAAACAGGTTGAGTTTATCACGCGGATGATTTCTGGTGGCTATACCGAAGCACCGCCGGGTTGGCCGAACATTACGAAGGCTCAAGCCTCCGATATTATTTCCGCCCATAAGGGAGAAAGCCAGACTACTGGATCGTCTAAAGCGAGGTCTGGCGCTAGGGCAAAGAGAAAATAGGCGTCAGAGAAGGAGGCTTATTTTTGAGGGGGCACTAAGCCCCCTTTTTTTTGGCTCCAAACATAGTCTTGCGTGCGATATCCGAACGCGATTTCCGATAGTTTGGAGAAATAACCGGGTAATCAGCCGGAAGATTCCAACGCAGCCGGTAGGCTTCTGGTGTCAGGCCGTAAGCTGTTTTGAGGTGTCGTCGCATTGTGCGGAACTTTCGTCCATCTTCCAGACAAATGATGTAATCATTTGTTACCGATTGGTCGATGGGGACGGCTGGCCGGACAGGAGGCGGAAGATCGAAAGGCGGCGCTGTGCCCTTTTCTGGATCTTCATGATGGTGATGGGGGTCTGTGACTTCCTCTTCTTCTGTCTCAATGGCCGAGGCTGCGGGAATAAGGTTGGCTACCTGCGTTACATGGCGACCTACTGTTGTCAGAACATCGTTGAGCTGATCCACATTGGTCAGATTTGATCGCCCGCATAGGAAGGCTGATGAAATATCAGCCATTGCGTTCAGGACAGCGATTTGGATTGGTTCCTGTTCTGCGTGGCTATTGGTGTCGAAAGGGTGATGTGCGTGGGTTTCTTGCTCGCCTTCAGCTTCCTTGAATAGCTTGTTAGTTTGCTTTCGGTCGTTTTGTTTGCGTACAGACATCAGTTTGTATGTTCCTTGACGGCGATCAAAGATGAATAGGCACGATATTAAGCCCCCTATTTGTCGTGTGTCGATAGGGATTTATACATCTTATACGTTAGAGATCGTTTCTGATAATGAAGCATCACGTATAAAAACATACAAAAGATTACGTTTTGGTATTAAGTGAGCATACTTGGCTTGACGATAATCCTCCTAATGGCATTAAGCCATGATAGTATAATGACAATGCGTTATGGAGTGATGATGTCGTCGTATAGTCAGTTGCGTCGGCTGTTCCTACGGGGGCAGGGCGCAGGTTCAGATCGTTCAATTCTATACGAAGATTTCACTATTCGTTCAGCATTGCGGGCTGCGCGGCGGGGCAAAGCGAGGCGTCGCAACGTGATCGGCACGGAGGCTGTGCGGAGATTTGAAAACGAGGAACGTGATCGGCGGGAGGCATATCAGGCGTTGATGTGCGAGGAACAGGGGAAGGGTAAACATGAATAAGGTGGATAGAAACGAGGCGCGACAAGCGGTAAGGGCGTTTATTGATCGTCGTCCTGACATTGCTGATGAAATCGGTGTCAGCCCTCATAGCAATGACGATGAGCTTTATACCGAGTTTATGGATGCAGTATCGTTGCTTCCAGAGGGTCAGTCGCAAACCATTATGGCGGAATTGTATTCATCTGATGGTGGCTCATCCATTCCAAAGCCATTGTATCCATTTCCGAAGGTTATGGATGAACAAGGTAAAATCTTCCAGCCTTTGCAAAGTGCTGATGTCGTGGATCAGAATTATGTGGGGCGGTATCATGCCGGACAGGCGCGTTTTATCTTTGATGCGGGTAATGAAAAGCTACAACGGGTTGCTGATGATCTGGATGCCGCAGCAACCGCAGCACAGAGAATAATGGATGATCCTAACGCTCGCCTTTCTGATGTGGTGCGTCAGATGGGTAAGGTGCAAGATCTTCGCACGTCGTTTGGTCAGGCTTTTGATGCCTACAAAAGTGATGTTTTGCCGGAAATAGAGCAGCATACAGAGGTCGCACGAGATGCCGCCAGTAGTGTGCATGAACGTGCTGCTATTGATAGCATGATGAATATGATGCGTGAGCCACCAGTGGTTAATATCGTTTCTGAATGTATCCAGAAAACGGCGTCACGTTTTGAATCGTTTAAGAATGACATTTCTATTGATAGAAATGCAGGAAGAAAACCAGAAAATGATGACGACTTGACGTTTCAAAACGATCATTTATCGCCATCTCCCGGTTTAACATGATTTTTCTATTCTCTGTTCGTGGTTGATGCGTTATAGTCACGTTACGGTATGTATTCCCATGACGGAGAAGAGCGAGTGAATACGAAGTTAATGATATTGGGAGGGGGTATTGCTCTCGGTATGTCGGGTATAACAGGTCTTTCTTGTGGTTACGTTCTTGGTATCACTCATCCTCCTGTTGTCGCTCGTTTTGTTCCGAATAATGATTACGGTTCAGGTGTTCCCTTAACGGCAATGGCTGCTGGTTCTGTTTCGGCGCGTGATACGGATGCGCTCTCCGCCGCTTTGGCTACTCGTGCTGCGGCCGCAGTTGCAAAGCAGGAGAAAGAAGCGGGTGAAGGTGAAGAGGCAAAGCAGCCGGTGGCAAAGCTGGCTGGTGATAGTCAGGCAGTAGGTTCTGATACGAATAAGGTGGTTGTCGATCCGTTCGCCACTCCGGCCATTGCGCAGAAAATTATGGCGCAGATTGCGCGACTGCACGGTGTTGTGCGTCCGAATAAATCTGGCGTAGCGCCGGATGTGACAAAAATGATTACCGTCTTTTTTGATCCGCGCTGCCCATACTGTCACCAGTTGTTTGAAGCGATTGACGGCAAGGTTCCTGTTCGGTGGATTCCGGTTCCTGTCTTGCAGCCTACGCATGTGGGCGTGAAATCTTCCTTCTTCATTCTTGATGCAAAGGGTGATGCAGGGAAGGCTATTCAGGAGGCATTTAGCTACGTTGGTGAGGGTAGCGTAGCGCATACACCCGAAGAGGCGCAGAAGTGGGTTGATGCGGTTCCTGTGCATGAGGAAGAAAAGCACTGGTTGCAGGACAGCCTCATGGCATTTGTTGCTCTGCATAAAAGCCGCAATGCAAATATCGGCGTACCGTCAATTATCGTTCCTCATGCAGATGGTACTATTTCTATGCACGATGGGTATGAGCCGGGTGATGAAAGCAAAATCATTGCCGAGTATCAGCAGGGACGGTGATGGGAGCGAAGTTTTCGTTCCCTGATGATAAGCCGGTGTTTCGGCCAGATCGTCAGGTTTCACAGTTCAAATTATTAAATACTTGCATCGCGTTTTTGGCGGTGACGTTCGTTGCCGGAACGATTGCAATGGTCGTTCTGGTGGCGGTGATGCTGCATCGCGCAGACGCGATCCCGTACGTCGCGGACGGTGGCGAGTTTGGGTGCCGCGTGCCCGTGTTAAGTGCAGGGAAATGAAGGGTCATAGTATGCGCGATATAGGAGACGATGAGCCGCCTGTTGGGCAGTCAGAGAGCGAACGGATTATTGCTGAAAACAAAAGTTTTTTGGCACGGCTTTCTGAACGCAGAATGTTTGCGGTCATACTGTTATTCACAAATGCTTGCCAGCTATTCGTGAATCTGACGTTGATATGGGCGGTTCTATATCATTTTCCGGTTAAGCAGTTTTTATGGACATCAGATGCCCGGAGTGTGTGTACAGCAATCCCACTTTCAGAGCCGGATATTAGTGCTGCTCGCGTGAGTAATTTTGTCGCAAGCGCAGCCGTTGATCTTCATTCATACGATTACCTTAACTGGCATCGTATGCTGACTAACGCGATGGAGAAGTATCTTACTCCGCGTGAACGTGTGCAGTTTGAAGAAAATATCCAGCAGATTATCAAGATCATTCAGGACGGCAACATTACGCTGACCGCCATTGTGACAGGGCGGCCTCATATTGATGAAGAAGGCGTCCGTGCTGTGGATCACAGATATTACTGGCGCGTCTCGGTTCCTGTGGAGCTGTTTTATTACAACGGAACAGAAAGAAAGCCGGAAAACCGGGTGATGACAATGACGGTTGTTCGTGTTGATCCGTCACCGGAAAATCCGAACGGTATCGCTATTGATGATTTCGTAAGTGTGCAGTCTGTGGATCAGTCTGGTGCGCAGGGTTTGGAGTAAAGGTGACGCAATGAAAACGATGCGATTGATGATGACATCGGTGTGCGTTCTCGCGTTGGCGCACGCGCCTTCTTATGCGAGAGGTAGGTATGTTCATGGTGATTCCTCGGCTGAGTCCACGGATGTGGATAAGAGCCAAGATAATCCAGATGCTAAATCTTCTCCCGTATCAGTAAGTGATACCGGAAATACAAAGTTTCCGTATCCTGCCGCGCCCGCTTCCGCAGGTTCACTTTCTCCGTCTGTGCAGGCTGCTTTTTCACAGCAGCACGCCAAGGCTATCGGTGCGAATAGTCAGGCAATGCTGAAAACTGATGAAGTCAATTCCTTTCGTAAGAGAGTGATGGACAATCAGGAGGCTGTTGCTAACCCCTCATATGATCCTAATGAGGGGCCACCTGATACCATTCGGAAAGATGTGGATTTCGTGATGGAGCCGGGGCGTGATCCTGAAAAGATCACCATGTCAAAATGGGCACCAGCTCCATTTACGTTTTTGGATACACGCAAGCGGGCGATTACGGTTGAAGGCGTATCATATAATCTTGAAGCGTTCCGGATAAATGGGCGTGGTTGTGATTCAGGAGGTACGGGAGAGGGTGAGCAGGGAGGTAAGCCCGCAAACGCAAATGCTGATGAAATGCCAGCCACCACGGTGCTGTATGTTTCTGCTTGCCGTCCGTCTGAATGGGGTTCGATTTCAGTCAAATTAGCGGGGTATCCTGTCCCTGTCGTGTTTGTTGTGACTGTTTCTCCGAAAGCCTCGCAAGTTGATCTTCCGGTCGTTCTGACTGTTCATAGTCCAGCCCCTCCACCTTCAAAGCCGGTTAGGAGGTCACGGCCCAAGCCGCCAGTAGCGGCAGCAGACGATGGGAACGGCCCGTCTCCGTTGTGGTCGTTTATGTCCGGCACGCCACCGCAGGGGGCGGTTCCCGTGCAGATTGGTGGTGGCGCGAGAGCATGGACGTATGGTGGTGCAACGTATGTGCGTGCTGATGGGCATTTGAATGGTGGCACAGCATCAGCGGAAGCTACCTCTGGCCAAACCACGGTTTTGAAGTTTGATACACCACACATGAATCAAATCCATCTGACGCGCCCGGACGGGCAGGAGGAAACGCTAACTGTAGGTTCGGGAGCAGTAAGATGAACGGTGACAATTTAGGAAAGATCAAAAAGCTAATTCGTAAGCCGATGTTTTTGGCGGGCGTGGCCGGACTGGCATTGGTTGGTGTGACTACTGGATGGGTGTTGAGATCGCCTCCTGTGCATCATTCTGACACCGGACTAGGGGGTAATGCTGATGTTCCGATACCGCCAGAAATGCGCAAAGATCATATGTCACCAGTAGGAGATGCAGAAGCAGATCGCCGGGTAACGCAGAATGTTGATGCCGCACAACATGCTATGGCTGATGGTAAGTCTTATGTTGCACCACCAGTCATTGCAAAAAGTGCGCCTGCTAAAATTGAAGCGAAAGAAGAAAAACCAGAGAAAGAGCTTCTTCCGTCTGTTGTGGGTGTGAAGGATGGTGAAGAAGAAGAGGTCACGCCAGATCATGGTGCAACACATGCACGTTCGCATGGTTCAGACGAACAGGAAGATGATGGGGGTGATGTTCAGACTATTGGCACCCGGATCAATGAGCAGGTAGATGCCCTCGTCACATCAGTAGGTGGTGGCGTTTCCCGTGTTGTGGTTGCTGATTATAGAAATATCCCGCCAAAGGGATCGGCTGGAAACGGCAAGGCTTCTGGCAAAGCTGGCGACGCATCTGCTTCTCGCGGGAATGTCCATGATGAACGGCCTGCATCTGCTTCTGATGCACAGAAAGATGAAATTGATCCATCAAAATACGATATTGTTCTTGCAGCCAAACCCGGAGACCTTTTTTACGGGACATTGAAGATCGGTTTTAATTCCGATGATCCGCAAGGTCTGCCGATATTTGCCACCATCCACGATCAGCGTCCTGATGGGTCGTATGGCCCTCTGGATGGTGCCGTGCTGGAAGGATCTGTAGATTACACAGATAGGCAAGCAGCGGTCACATTTACGCGGATGATTCTGCCTGATGGTCGTGATGCTGAAACGCGGGCAATGGCTGTGCGCCTCGGTTCATTGCGTCCCGGCATTGCTGAAAAAGTGAATAATCACAATTTCTCTCGTTTTGGTGCAATGACTGTAGCTTCTCTTTTGGAGGGGCTTGGTTACGCCGGGGAGATGTTTGTCTCTAACAGCCGTAGTATGGTTGCAAATAACAGTGGCGTTTATGGAATGGGTACGTCAGGTGTGGATTGGGGGCAGGCCGGAATGGCCGCAGCCGAGCCGCTTGGTAGTAATCTGAACTCTGTTTTGGCGCAGGACTTTTACCGCCAGTCCACCAAATCGTCGAAAGCCGGTATGGAAATTGGCATTGTCACGCTCCAGACAATCGAGATTCCAGAGATGAAAAAAGATCAGGGAATGATGCAGGCCAGTGCGAATGGTGCATCCTCACCCGGCCCGATGGGTGTTTATCAAAGGTCGGCTGACTAATGAGCGAGGATGCTGGTTTTCTCGGTGTTCTTTATACACTCATGTCGTGGGTAGAAGATGCAGTTGAAGCACTGATTATACTCGGCGGATGTGTTGGTATGTATTTTGCTCTGACTTCATCAGTAGCACTGTGGAAAGCCATGCAAGAGCCGGAAGGGTATTCTCGGGCGTCGCCGGGGCAGCTTTTGGCCGCTGTTATTGTCGGTTCGATGATGACCATATTTGCGGTTATCGTCGGTTGGTTTAGCCTTTTTTATTCGAGTAACAGTTAATGGGAACTCGTAAGATATTTCTGCCTCTCGTATCTGATGAAGAAAAGAAGAAGGCTGTGCCTGTTATTCAGATGTTAGTGCAGAAAGTTTATGAACGCGGGCTTTTCGCCATACAGAACGGCGGCACACCACCACCTTCTTTCTTTGAAATGTTCGGTGACAAGGCCAGCTTGAAGTTTAATAGCGCAAATCCAGAAGCATTCCCTTTCATGGGAGAAAATGGGGCTTTGGCTCTTGGCGAAAAGGTGATGCTGGATTTGTTGCGCAGCGCGGCTCACCTGCCCGATAGCGGCATGATGAAGGACAGTGCGTTCATCAATGACAGTATGCTGATGGATGTTCCCTGCATCGTTTCTGTGGACAATCCGGCGGTGCAAATGCGCGATTTAGGGAAGGATGACAAGAAATGACATCAATGCTCCCTCAATACTACATGGATACATATAGCGATCTTGCATCATTTGATCCCGACCGCTCGGTTATGGTTGCTCAAAATGGTGCAGAGTGTACGCTTTTTGAGATATTTGGTGTGAACTCTATCGAGTCCGAAACGGATTTCGGTGATGAACTGTCAGAAATGTTAGGCGGGACTATTTCAGGTTTCTTGCAAAACGCAGGGCATAAACTGACAGTTTCTTTTGAGGTATCAAGAAACATAGATGATGAAGTGTCTCCCCTGTTTGATACTAGGCGTCAGGCAGCTATCCAGAAGGGTCTGGATATGGACACAATCATCGACGAGGCAGAAAGCATCGTCCGCAAGAAAGCTAATAGAAAGAAGATCCTGCTTGCGTGCTGGACAGCTCCCGGCGCAGTTGCAAAAGATGAGCTGAAATCTGCCATTGCTGCGGAGGCTGCTAAACGGAAAAACCGTGGTTTTCGTGCTATTAGTGCGCAAGATTTAGACCTCATTCTTGATCCGGTTGATTCCGCACATACGGCATTTGTGAAGCTGATTAAGCGCGGTCTGCACAAGTCAGGTATCGTGTTCAAAGAGCTTGGTAACGAACATGATCGGCGTTCTGATCTGGTGGAAGTCAGAAGAGGGCTGCTGTTTCATGAAACACCGGCACAATGGCGTCCACGGTCAGCCGGGTTGCGTCGGTATCCTGCGGCGAAAACCCGTCATGATGATGATGTGTCAGAGTTTTTCAATCCGAGAGTGTCTAGGCAGATCATGTCCAGTGAGGCCGTGTATTCTGTCAAACAGAGAACCATTGATGTGGGTGGTCGCTCTTATGCAGTCATGCAGGTAAGCCTGTTTCCATCGTCACCGCTTCCCTTCAATTCATTGTATGACAGTCTGGCTCACGGGAACGATGTGATACCTTTTCGTCTGACGTTCCAGATTGACGGCGGAAAGTTCAACGGTGCCTTGTCGCAGGTTGTGGCTGTTTTCGCGCAGTTTTTTTCCAATGAGACGAAGAATATCTATAATGCCAAGCAGGGCATTATAGAGCAGATGCGCCGCGATGATGGGCCTGCTTATCTGAAAACCCGGATACTCGCATGTACCTGGCGGGAACCTCATGAAACAGTTGAGATTCTGGAAAAGCGCCGCTCGCTTTTGCAGAGAGCCTTGTCTGTTTGGGGTGATGCACAGGTTAGTGATATTTCCGCTAATCCTATGAGGTCGCTGGTTGAGACGATACCGGGGCTGACGATTGGATCACAAACCGGACTTGGAACAATGGTTCCCGTGGGTGATTCATTTCGTATGCTGCCATTCAATTTCAGTGCGCCAGTATTCAATCGTGGTGAGAGTGTATTCCTAACAATGGATGGGCGCGTAGCGCCTCTGGAATACTTTTCCAAAGATATGCAATGCTGGTTGACAGTCATTGTTGCTACTATGGGTTCTGGTAAATCCGTTCTGATGAACAGAATGTTTCTGGATTTCGTTAGTGGATATATTGGAAGAAATCTGCCCTTTGCGTTGGCTATCGACTTGGGTGTGTCGTCCAGTGGTACCATTCGGCTCATAAGGGAAGCATTGCCGCCAGAGCAGAAGCATCTTGCCGTTTATGTGCGTCCTCTCAATACACGAGAGTATTCCTACAATTTTCTTGATATTGGATTTGGTAGGCGGACACCTTTAACGCGCGAGTTTGATAATGCTCATGCGTTTTTTATGCGTCTGGTTGATCCCCCGGAAAACCTGCGGAAAGAGGTTGGTCTGCTTTTGCGTGCCATTATGCGTGGCATGTATCGCAACGCATCGGACTTGGAAACGTCCAGCTCCCCTAAAACGTGGGAACGTGGGATTGATGCTGACGTGGATCGTGCATGTGATCTGGCCGGTATTCATGTTACGTCAGGGAAAACGCGCTGGTGGTCTATCGTTGATGCCCTCATGCTGGCTGGTGATATTGTTAATGCAGTCAGGGCACAGCGACATGCGGTTCCTACCTTAAAGGACTGCGCGGCAATCCTCGCGGCTTTTGAGCGCGACGGTCGTGACGCAGGAACAAAAGAGTTTAGTGATGAAGCTGTGCGTATTGTTCGGCAGGCTACATCCTCCACGATTGAGCATTTTCCAATTTTTTCACATGCAACCAAAATTGATCTTGGTGTTGCACGGGTTGCTGCAATCGACTTGAATGAAGTGGTCGTATCAGGGGACACGATTACACCAGAGGCGCAGCGCAATAACACTTTGATGTTTCTCATGGCGCAGGCAATTTTTATCGAGAAAATTGCAGGTCATGATGAAGAAATCAAAAATATGGATTTCCCGCCAGCTTACCGGGAAGCATACTCGCGGTATTGGCGCAAACGCTATGCAGATATAGCTGAAACAGAAAAACGCATGGCAATGGATGAATACCATGTGACAGGTGGCGGGCCGGAAATTGCGCAGGTTGTGGATGCTAACGCTCGCTTAGGCCGGAAATGGGGCTTGGAGATTGTACTGGCTTCACAGCGCATTGGTGATTTTGGATCACTTAATCAAATGGCAACGATGATTATGATTCTAAACTCTGATGGTGAGGAATCACGCAAGGAGGCGCAAAGCACATATGGCTTTAATGATGCGGTAGCGGGTGTTCTGCGCGAGCATATCCACGGGCCTGACAAGCATGGTGATGGTGGGGCTAATTTCCTTGCCTGCTTTAGAACGGAAGTCGGACGGCGCTGGATTGTCCTCAATAACCGTATCGGCCCGACCATGTTATGGGCACTGACAACGATGCAGAAGGATCGAGCGGTTCGTGATGAGCTGTATAACCGGATGTCAGTGAGTGAAGCATTGGCTTTATTAGCAAGACGCTATCCAAAAGGATCGGCTTTAGACCACTTTAATCGTGTAGCTGCGACTGTTTCATCGGGTGATGACGATACAGATTCAGTTGCGAAGAAGATCGCGGACATGATTATTCGGGAATATATGGTTTGAGGCTGTGCAAAAAACTTTTATGATCGCATACAATATCGGTTGAAGTGGCAGTTGCTACGAATTAAAACGAGATAGTACAAGTTTGTGGTGTTACGAGGAAAAGGGTCTATTGATATGAATACGAATGTTACGGTCATCGGCGCGGATACCGAAGATCGTGTTGATGATGTTAGCTTCGGTCGTGCGTTGTGCCGTGGCATTATGGTTGGTGTGGCAACACCGATTTCATTGCTTATTGGTGCGCCAGCGTTTGCACAGACGCAGATTAACGTGGCTCCCACATCGCCTTTGCAGTCATTGAAAACGGCCCGGAGTAACGCGGAATCATCGAACATGGATATTACCCATGTTCAGACGACGGGTAATAATATGTCGTCACTGATTATGATTGTTGCGGTGGTTATCGGTCTGGGTCTCGCTCTGACCTCTGGTATCAAACTGTACAAAAATGTGCAGGATGGTGACAATGCTCGTGGGTCTAATATGGCGTATATCTTGGGGCTGATTATCGGTTCCCTGATTACGATTATCTGCTTCATCGTTGGTGTGGTTACGATTTACGCGACCGGCAACAACTGATCGCAAGGTCTTTTGCACAAGGAAACCCCGCTTCGGCGGGGTTTTTTTTGTGTCAAATTGGAAATGGAAATGAAGGGGTTGTGTGTGTTAATGGCTTTCGCCTTATCGACTAGGCTCCATACAACACCTTATAGACAATATGGTATATATCATATTATATATATATAATGATAAAGATCGAACATAAGCCAGAAGTAAGGGATGCTATGATCTCGGTATTTGCCGAGATAGCAGATAAGCGTGCTGATCTTTTGGGACAATCTCGGCGTGTAGGTCTTTTGGCTATTGCTGAAGAGATGGGTGTGACCAAGCAGACGGTCTCGATCTGGTTTCATGAAGGTGTGCCAGTTTCCCGTGAGCAGGATCTTCGTAAGTTACTCAAGAAGTATGATGTGGAGGTGGCTGATGATCTGTTTCAGTCATTCTTTAGTCCTGCCCGTCATGAGCGCGGAGAGAACGCTACGCTGATTATGGTTCTGGATATGCTGCCGGAATATGGGGAGAGTATATCCAGTCTGGCGGAGAAACTTGGCATCTCGCGCTTCACGCTGCGGCGCTGTGCTTACAAGTATGGTGGTTTGCCGGAAACCTATGATGCTAAGTTTCGAGAAGCTATTTCTGAAATGAAAATGTCTCTGAATGAAGCGGAGATAAAACAGTGTTTTCAGGCAGGCTATCATCCGGCATGGAGCTTGCGCAAATCAGAAGGAAGCAGCGAAGCCTGATGCCCTGCGCCTTGCGTGAGCAAGGCGCATAGAAGCAGTTTAGAGGCGGTCAGTTAGTCTCATCTGGATCATGGGCCTGTGCCAGATGCACATCGACAAAATCACCATTGCTATCGTTCCGGCGTCGTGTGGCAGCCGCCAGCTCACGAACGGAAGCCTCTGGATCACTGGTGGATTTGCTTTTCACTTGATCGACAAGTTTTCTGATGCTTGCGGCAGCGTTGCGTGTTGCATTTTTGGCGAGCTGTTGGCGGCTGATGCTTCGATATTGAGACCGTACGTTTTCAGTAATGTATTTTGAGGCTTCTCTGCGGATGCCCTCTGGTGACGTGGTAATGAACGGTTTGAAGAACGGTTCACCGGCTTTCTCTTCCACCTGTGCATGATCGAACATGCCAGCCACTTCTGCGGTAGGTGTATTCATACCGACAACGCGCAAATATGACCACATAGGGTAATCATAAAACCGCATCCATCGGAACAAGGCAGGAGGCAGGACGCCACTTTTTCTTGCTTCCGTCAGAAGTGTGGATGTGAGACCAAACACATACCCATTGCGAGTAATCAGCGTGTGAAGCTGGTTGCGGACGCAATCAATCTGCAACTTCCGTTTAATCTTTACCTGTGCCTTTTGCACATCGGTCAGATCCTTGAATGCAACGGCTTTTGCAGCCAGTTTTGCACGTTCACTGTCTGGATATTCATTAAGCAGAGAGATCGGTTCTGGATTTCCTTTCTTGTTTTTTTTGGGAGCAACCACTGATTTTGTTGTTTCCGGCACCGTCAGGTGAGCCGACAATAAGGCTGTGATGCCTTCGCGGGCGATCACTGTGGTTTTCAGTGTATCACCACGTTTTTGGGTAATGGTTGCATCTCCTACGGTTACGTTTACGGGAGCGTCCAGAGCTTCTGCTAGAGTAAGCAGCGTTTTACTCTGGTCACGCTCTGCTGCGACGGCGCGTTTTAACTGTTCATCATCGGCATCTATGAATCCGAGAGTGATGAAATCCATGTTGTCTTTTTTGATCTTGTTAATCTCACGCCATACGCTTTTTAGGTGTTCGTCGGCTGTCCAATATGACTGTGCGAAGGATTCATCATCTTTGATGTGAACAGACAGGGCATAGATGCGCAGCAAGCAAACATAAATCAGGGAGACAACATGCCACGGAAGAGCATCTACTTTTTCACGGATTTCTTCTCGTGATGCGGATGCGATGGAAAAGTCAGTATCCAGAAATGGATTGGATGGGCCGAATACAGATACTAGCTGTCGTGTGACAGCTTGTGTGTCAATTTTCCAACCCGTTGTTTCTGGTTTGGCAGCATCAACATCAGCATAGATGCCCTCAATAGCATTGCATGAAACCAGAAACTCAATGGCCGTAAGAGGGTACCGGGCAGGGCCACGGTCAATAGGGTATTCCTCCATAGGAAACAGAAGGAAAAACTCGTTGGAAGGAAACAGGGGAGCCTGCTTCTTCATCAGATCCTTGTACCCGATTGGAGGATCACTTTTGATGTGTGAATCAATATGTTGTGTCGTAACGCGGCGATAAGCCACCCAGCCGAGCGCGGCGATCATTAGCGCCGAGATAATGTTGAACGGCACAGACGAGAAAAAAATTGATTCAAAGCTATAACGTGATCCGTTGCGGACAGACCAGAAATAGCGGCCCCATCCACCGGGGATAACGGCCCAAATGCCTAAACTTTCGACTGTTCGTACTAGCTTATAGATGAAGCCGATAAAGGGTGACGCTGCAAACCATAATACGGCCATTAACCCGCCAATAAACGGGATAAGTACAAGTAAGACGGTGTTATCGTCTGATCTGCTGTTTCCTTGCGATGCCATGTTCCTGCCTCAAGTTATCGTAATGAGGCATGATAGCGTAAATCATTCCGGGCTTTCTATATCGAATAGCGTTTTATTCATTATAAAACCGAATAGCAATCTAAGCGAAAACTCGCTAGAACGAATTATAAGGTTATTGGTAACAAGAGCTTTAATCTGGTATGTAACTTTATTCGGGTTTCCACCGAAGATAGTATCTGCGATAACGGAACGAGGTTGAGAAAAAACGAATACTCCCGCATAGTCTGGTGGCGTATTGGGTAGCGTGTCCACATGGTAATCGTCAGGTGTTGATGACCGTCGTTTTAACATCGTCAATTCGGTATGAGACATCATGTATAGGATCAGCTTGTATTCCGACTTGGTAAGATCAAGGTGGGAAAGGTGATCTAAGGCAGTCTTTGATGGGTGCCACCGGATAAGAGATGGTTGATTGAAGGTCATGAACGTAGCATCCACGTTTTTGTGAGTCTGTCAGGGGTAAATATATGAAAATGAAGTTTTTAGCACGTAAGTTTCGTGCGTTTCTGTTGGCAGGGGTGCCAGTTTTTTGTGGGATTTCTGTGGCACATGCTGCCGGAACGGAGTGGGCACCTATTCCATTGTCTCGGACAATGGCTAATGCAGCTCATGATCCAAGTGGCATCTGGTCGGATGATGATATGGCCGGGAACGGTGACATCTGGCGAGCTGAAATGACGCTGCATAACCCTGAACGAAAGGTTGAGATCGAGCAGCTTGTAAATGGCAACTGTGGTTCTCCATCGACGTGTCCCGTGAAGGTTATTGAGCATGAGGGGGCGCAAAGTAAGACGCTTCTGGATGGTGATGAATTATGCGCCGCAGGTGCGTCTTTCATGATTGACAGAAATCTTACGGCTATCAAAGCATGTGGCCAAACACTTAAACTTGGACAGCACAAGTGATGAAGGGGCTGTGGCGCTCGACGTTTGTAGTGATGTGCATGTGTGCAGGTGGTACTGCTCACGCATCTGTAGCGCCTCAAGATATGCTGTCAGCCGGTATGTCATCTGATCTCTTACAATATGCTGTTGCCGTCACGCGGAATGAAGGTAAGTGGACTGATGTAAACTCATATGGATGTGTGGGTGCCTTCCAGTTTTGTCCCGGCACATTTGAGCATTATTATCATGGTTCTGTTGATAGCTTCTTGAAAGATAAAGGGGCGCAGGTATCAGCATTCGTGACCTACGAACATGATAACTGGATGACAGCCCGCAGGAATGGTTTGACATCGGCCATAGGTAAGACAGCCTGCTGGAATAATAGTTGCACGACTATAACTGCCAGCTCCATTTTAATGGCCTGCCAGTTTGGGTGTGGTCAGAAAGGTAAGCTGGCTCACTTCGTGCAGAATGGTTACTCGTGCAATGGTGTGTATAACACGGCGGACGGTAATGGTACGTCAGTGTGCAAATACCTTTATACGGGTGCAAACTATAATGTGTCCGCTATCACAAATATGGATGATGATTCTGCTCGCAGGCCACAATGTTTAGGTGATCTGGCATCTGTGGAATTGGCATTGTCTGTACCATACGGCTCCGTTCGTGGTGGAAAAGATGGTGCAGAATGGGAGCAACATTCTATTGGTTTGGCTGCAAAATCCTCTGATGGGATGCCGCCTGTCAAATCTGGTTTGAGCGGTCAGGCACGTTGGTACCCAACGTCCGCGCCAAGTGGTAGTTCCGTGACAATTAGTGATGGTTCTATGCGCCTGTCTTACTCTGGCTTGTCTGGTGTGTCTGGAAAGGTGGATGGTGGGCAAGAAGGATCATCGAATGTATCTGTTGGCCAAGAGATTGGCTTTATGATGTCCGGCAAAGATGGTCAGAAACCTAGCTTCAATCTAGCGTTAGCTGCCAGTCAGAAGGCTTTGAAGGCTGCGGGCCTGTCTGGCCGTGCCGGTGCTTCGGTGCCGTGCGAAAACTGCACGACAAGCACCTCAACGGGCAATACGGCTTTGGCATCTGACAAACTGGCAGATGCGACCAGTCGGTCTTTCTATTATGTGAATCCAGAGACGTTTCTAGGTAAACGCGCCAGCGTATTGCCGGAAGCGGTATCTGCATATCCGCAGGCATTTGCTGGACGTTCTTCATCGCAGACGTTGCCTACAACGTGTGACGCTGGAGATACGTTGATGCGTTCGTCTCCTGCTTCCAGCGGCTCTGGTAGCTCTGTAGATGGTGGCACAGACGGCGTATCCGGATACCGTGGGGGTAGTGATGATTATGCGGCAAATATCGCTGCCCAAGCGGAGCATGGTTTGTGGTTGGAGCTTGCTCGTGATGTGGCTGATGATCTGCGTGTGAAATCACGCGGATCAGAAGCTACAGATGAAGGAGAAAGTGCCGTAGCACATCTCGGTCTTTTGGAAATGGCCGGGGCAAGTGAGTAATCGCGGATTACTCGTAATTTTTTAGGAGATTAAAATAGTGAAAAATGGTGTTTTGCATAATGCGGCGCGTGCGGTTTCTCTCGCAGGGCTTTTGATGGTTGCTGCCTGTGCATCTGGTGGCAATGAGAGCATCAAGAATGAAACAGCGGCCAGTGTTGATGCGAAGATCCACGACGGCGTGACCACAAAAGAGCAGGTGCGTGCTGCTTATGGTGATCCGGTTGCAACTGACTTCACGGATAGCGGTCATGAAAAATGGGTTTATACGTTCACAGACTCGAAACAGGATGCAGCTAATTTCATTCCTCTGTACGGCGATCTGCACCAAGGTAATCATGGTACCGAAAAGCATTTGACCGTTATCTTTACGGGTGATGTCGTATGGCATCATTCTATGAACAATTCCGCCGTGAAAGCTAAAGGCGGCTTGTTCTGATTATCTGACCGAAAAGAGCAGGGGCTATGTGGCTCCTGTTCCTGTTTGTAAAGGAGGCGAGTGCGATGTTGCCTTATTTAGCTTTTGCGGCAGCGGTAATGTCCATGTACCAGTTCAAGAGCTGGTATAGAAATATGCTTGTAATGGATGAAAGCCGACCAAGTCCCAATTTGTCGAAACACAGTGTATTTACGCACGTATTGAGGCAGTTTGGTGTGGGGTTAATTTATTCCTCTATTACATGGCTTTGTTATTGTTCTGTTTTGATGTTTCGTTCTTATTCAAAAGCTGGATTTACGCTAAGAATGGTGGAAACAAATATAAACAGCAACATACATGCTTATGTAAATGACGCATTTTATGGATGCGTTCATTTCACCAGTGTCGTATTATTTTATATTACTGGTGTATTGATAGCCTGTGCAGTCCTTCAACGGGTTTATAGGGCTTCTGAACGCTCTTCTGCACAATAGGCTTTGTTGAATAAGGCAGTAAATATAACTGCCTTATTCATTAATACGTTTCCCGTGGTGATGTGTTAAGGTATTTGGCCAGACAGCAGCGCGGCACTTCCAATCAAGCCAACGATAACTCCGAATATCGCCAGTACCTTTTCCGGTATTCTGACTTTATTCCAGTTTCGCACTGTAATAAATATTCCGAAAATTGCAGTTAATATAAATAAGTATCCTAACAACGAAGTCGTATGATCCCTTATCGCCAATAACTTTTCCGGTACTCCGACTTCATTCCAGTTTCGCATTTTATCCATTGGGTTTTACCCCTTTAGTGCTGATAAACTGGGAGCCATTTTTATCCGTCGTTTGCTTGTCTGTCATGTGACAGTCCTCGCAATTCCCTCGATCCACTTTCTCGCTTCTGCATTTTTCAGAAGTTCATCCACGGTCGAGAGAGGTTCATCTGAAAACGAATTGCACTCCCCGTTTTTTCCTTCCGTGCTTGCCAGAAACCCGGCAGCCACAGCACGCATAATCACGGTCGTCTGATCGTCGTCGGTCATCATGCTCACCATTTACATTTGGCCTTCGTCAAAAACGGTCATTTTTGGTTGATTTTCTGATGCCCACGCCATTTCCATATCCGCTGATAATTGGCCTTGAACTCCTGCAATGAAATTAAATCAACCCCATTCCATGCTAGAAATCAGTAACAAGCTACCCATAAAGAAAAGCACGGTTCCGAAAATTGACATTGCTCGCAAGGGGCCGTCCAAGTTGTCCCAATTTCGCGCTGTTAGTCCGGCTGCTGCTAGACATATAGCAATAGCAACAAAGCTAAGAATATAATTCATTATCGTGTCTCTTTCTGTGCCAGAATTGGTGCTTCAGAATACATTTCTGATTTTCATGTCTGTTTCGGCTCGTTTTTGTGTCCGAGCTATAGATGATGCTGTATTGTGTCCATCAGTATCTATGTCAGGCAAGTAATAGTGCATGTATGATAAAGCAGTTTCCAGATCGTTCGTCTTGTGACCAAGGACGCGAGCGTAAAAAGAGTTTTTAGAAACTGCTTTAGAAGAAAACATATTATATGAAATCTCTGCATAAAGAGGGCGCATACATTTAGGAGACAGTATTGTATCCTGCGGCCAGTATCGAGTGTAGAGATCAGTCACAGCTTCACGGATGGGTAGCTTTTCATCGGGGCCACGCGAATTGGTGAGTGTCGTAAAGGCGGTGTTATTGAGCGTTGTCCACTCCGCCCCTATGGCACTGGTGCGTAAGATGCGTATGGCGTCTAAAATTAGGCGTGCAGGTGCCAGAACAGGTATTTCATAGGATTCATTATAGCGGGTTCCGATAGCGCCTCGTGTCTTTGTCTGGCCCGCAAACATGACTGACCATTTTGATAGAGCATTTTTTGATCCGCCCGCGAGGTGTGCGGGGGCGAATACACCGGAGCAAATAATCTCGTATGGGCGACGGCCAGTTAAGAGAAGGAGAGCTGCGGCAATTACCATTGCGCTCTCTTTCGTTGGGTTTGGATCACTGAGCCGCGCTTGCAGGGTTGCTGTGGCTGTGGCGACCATTTCACGCCATTCTGGAATGGCGGTGAGGCTCTTATTTTGCGTTACGACTGCCCGTCGGTAATTTGCACTGATGCGATCAGCGATTTCGTCCGGCAGCTTCACTATGTCGTATGAAGGGTGGCCTTCCGGAAAGGCGGCAGCTAGTGCAGGGCGGTAGTATTTAGAAACGTAGAGCTTCTTTGTCTGGTCTGTGAGGTGAGACAGTGAAGAAAACTCTTTCTGCCAGATGTCCTGTATTTGCTGTGTTGTGGATGCGTTTTTCATCGCATTGATGAAAGATGCCACGGCCTCTTGACGGGATGCTGCCCGTCTAGGTGGTTCTTGTGGCTCTGGTTGCGCCAAAGGTGTGGAGCTTGCAGGAGTGGAAACAGGTGCGGATGTATTCTCGCTCGTGCTGGATGCAGCGGCCTGAGTGATCTTCGCACGTAGTCCTGATGCAGACAAAAAGGACAAGGCAGGATGCTCATTACCATATGCTGAAACTACAGCATTGCGGTAGCGCATGATGTATCCCTTTTGGGTCGATGGACGCAGATGCGCAAAGGAGCGCATAGCGTCCTGACAGAGCGCCTTAACATCGCTTTCGGTATCGCAGGTGCCGAGATCGCTTATGAAGTCTGAAATGGCCGCTGTGAGGGTTGCAGGGCGACCTCTGGAAGAGGCGTTTTCTTCGTCTGGTTCTGGCTGTTCTGGAGCATTTTCCGCGTGAGCTGCTTCATCCAGCCGCGCTTTTGTAGATACTGATAGGTCACGGAGCTTTTTGGCTTCCATGATCCAGTCAGCAAGAGACTGATGGTTGAGGCGAGCGACATTGACGGATGTGGAGTGAGCGTATTCAACGTCAGGCCCAACGAAGTAGAGATACCCGTTTCCCTGCACCAGTTCAGCATCAATTCCCTCCGACTTGAGGGCATTATTCACGGTTGCCAGTGTCAGACGTTTTGAAGGGGTAGAGAGCTGCTTGACGGTCTGCTCTGATGCCGGGACGAGCTTGAAGATGCGGTTGTTAAATCTGTCATTGAAATGGTCAGAAAACTGTTCCTGCCATACCTTGTTTTCCCATCCGGGGTATTTGGAGGGATCGAGGGGGTTACGGCCTGATGTGGCCGTGTAGTAGTCCTCTCCGCCGGGTGTATATACCCGGTCTTTGAAGCGTCCACGCTGGTATTCAGCGCCCTTGATGTCGTCGTAGTTATCACCAAGAAACTCCGCGATAGCCAGAGCCGCGCCGCGCAATGTTTTTTTGGTCATGCCATTTCTCCATCGGTGAGGGTTCCAGCCCATCCTTCGGAGCGGTCTGTGTTTTCAATCCATTCTGCTGGACGTTCTGCTGACCACGGGAGAGAGGCGTGACCGTGTGCGAGGTAATGGTTGCGAATGGTGGTGATCTGCTCGTGGGAGCATTTGTTGTGGCGGAGCTGGTCTAAAACGCTGGCAAGGTTAGTGGTGGATACGGAGCCACTTTCAGAGCAATGGCGAACACGCACCTGATGATCGTTGATGTCGGCATAGTGAGAGGCGGTCATGTTGCAATTCTCGTTACGTTTGTGGTGAAGCCCTCCGCCCGAAGGCGAAGCCATTGGCCCGAAGGCCAGCGACAAAAACACCATAAGAATAAAAACACCCAAAGGCAAGAATAAAAACACCCCATGAATAAATAAAAAAACCCATGCAAAATATGCAGGAGAGGGTGTAAAAATAACATAGGAAAGGAATGGGTGTATAAAATGGAAGCGGGTGCATAAATTTGTTGACAAGTAATAATTAAGTAAAGAAAAGAATAAAATAAGTAATAATAAAGTAAAAAAGTGATTGACAAAGTATATATGCAATGGGTGCATGACAGGAGAGCTATGCAATGGGGGCAAGGAGGTATGCGCAAACGGAAAGGCTTGACACGGCGTATAATATACTCCGGAGTATATTATACGCCGTGTCAAACCTTCCGTTTGCGCATACCTCTTGCCCCCATTGCATAGCTCTCCTGTCATGCACCCATTGCATATACTTTGTCAATCACTTTTTTACTTTATTATTACTTATTTTATTCTTTTCTTTACTTAATTATTACTTGTCAACAAATTTATGCACCCGCTTCCATTTTATACACCCATTCCTTTCCTATGTTATTTTTACACCCTCTCCTGCATATTTTGCATGGGTTTTTATTTATTCATGGGGTGTTTTTATTCTTGCCTTTGAGTGTTTTTATTCTTATGGTGTTTTTGTCGCTGGCCTTCGAATGGCTCGCCTTCGGGCGGAGAGCTTCACCGCAAACGTAGCGAGAATTGCAACATGACCGCCTCTCACTATGCCGACATCAACGATCATCAGGTGCGTGTTCGCCATTGCTCTGAAGTGGCTCCGTATCCACCACTAACCTTGCCAGCGTTTTAGACCAGCTCCGCCACAACAAATGCTCCCACGAGCAGATCACCACCATTCGCAGCCATTACCGCGCACGGTCACGCCTCTCTCCGTGGTCAGCGACGTCCAGCAGAATGGATTGAAAACACAGACCGCTCCGAAGAGGGCTGGAACCCTCACCGATGGAGAAATGGCATGACCAAAAACATTGCGCGGCGCGCTCTGCTATCGCGGAGTTTCTTGGTGATAACTACGACGACATCAAGGGCGCTGAATACCAGCGTGGACGCTTCAAGACCGGGTATATACACCCGGCGGAGAGGACTACTACACGGCCACATCAGGCCGTAACCCCTCGATCCCTCCAAATACCCCGGATGGGAAAACAAGGTATGGCAGGAACAGTTTTCTGACCATTTCAATGACAGATTTAACAACCGCATCTTCAAGCTCGTCCCGGCATCAGAGCAGACCGTCAAGCAGCTCTCTACCCCTTCAAAACGTCTGACACTGGCAACCGTGAATAATGCCCTCAAGTCGGAGGAATTGATGCTGAACTGGTGCGGGGAAACGGGTATCTCTACTTCGTTGGGCCTGACGTTGATACGCTCACTCCACATCCGTCAATGTCGCTCGCCTCAACCATCAGTCTCTTGCTGACTGGATCATGGAAGCCAAAAGCTCCGTGACCTATCAGTATCTACAAAAGCGCGGCTGGATGAGCAGCTCACGCGGAAATGCTCCAGAACAGCCAGAACCAGACGAGAAACGCCTCTTCCAGAGGTCGCCCTGCAACCCGCAGCGGCCATTTCAGACTTCATAAGCGATCTCGGCACCTGCGATACCGAAAGCGATGTTAAGGCGCTCTGTCGGGACGCTATGCGCTCCTTTGCGCATCTGCGTCCATCGACCCAAAGGGATGCATCATGCGCTACCGCAATGCTGTAGTTTCAGCATATGGTAATGAGCATCCTGCCTTGTCCTTTTTGTCTGCATCAGAACTGCGTGCGAGATCACTCGGCCGCTGCATCCAGCACGAGCGAGGATGCATCCGCACTGTTTCCACTCCTGCAAGCTCCACACCTTGGCGCAACCAAGCCACAGAACCACCTAGACGGGCAGCATCCCGTCAGAGGCCGTGGCATCTTCATCAATGCGATGAAAACGCATCCACAACACAGCAAATACAGGACATCTGGCAGAAAGAGTTTTCTTCACTGTCTCACCTCACAGACCGGACAAAGAAGCTCTACGTTTCTAAATACTACCGCCCTGCACAGCTGCCGCCTTTCCGGAAGCCCCTCACACGACATAGTGAAGCTGCCGGACAAATCGCTGATCCATCAGTGCAAGTACCGACAGGCGTCATAACACAATAAGAGCCTCACCGCCATTCCAGAATGGCGTGAAATGGTCGCCACAGCCACAGCCCTGCAAGCGCGGCTCGTGTCCAAACCCAACGAAGAGAGCGCAATGGTAGTGCCGCAGCTCTCCTTCTCGCTGGCCGTCGCCCATACGAGATTATTTTGCTCCGGTATTCGCCCCCGCACCTCGCGGGCGTGATCAAAAAATGCTCTATCAAAATGGTCAGTCATGTTGCGGGCCAGACAAGACACGAGGCGCTATCGGAACCCGCTATAGAATCCTATGAAGTACCTGTTCTGGCACCTGCACGCCTAATTTTAGACGCCATACGCATCTTGCACCAGTGCCATAGGGGCGGAGTGGACAACGCTCAATAACACCGCCTTTACGACGCTCACCAATTCGCGTGGCCCCGATGAAGCTACCCATCCGTGAAGCTGTGACTGATCTCTACACTCGATACTGGCCGCAGGATACAATACTGTCTCCTAAATGTATGCGCCCTCTTTATGCAGAGATTTCATATAATATGTTTTCTTCTAAAGCAGTTTCTAAAAACTCTTTTTACGCTCGCGTCCTTGGTCACAAGACGAACGATCTGGAAACTGCTTCATCATACATGCACTATTACTTGCCTGACATAGATACTGATGGACACAATACAGCATCATCTATAGCTCGGACACAAAAACGAGCCGAAACAGACATGAAAATCAGAAATGTATTCTGAAGCACCAATTCTGGCACAGAAAAGACGCGATAATGAATTATATTCTTAGCTTTGTTGCTATTGCTATATGTCTAGCAGCAACCGGACTACAGCGCGAAATTGGGACAACTTGGACGACCCTGCGAGCAATGTCAATTTTCGGAACCGTGCTTTTCATGGGTAACTTGTTACTGATTTCTAGCATGGAATGGGGTTGATTTAATTTCATTGCAGGAGTTCAAGGCCAATTATCGGCGGATATGGAAATGGCGTGGACATCAGAAAATCAGCCAAAAATGACCGTTTTTGACGAAGCCAAATGTAAATGGTGAGCATGATGACCGACGATCAGACGACCGTGATTAGCTGCGTGACTGCCGGGTTTCTGGCAAGCACGGAAGAAAAAGCGGGAGTGCAATTCGTTTTCAGATGAACCTCTCTCGACCGTGGATGAACTTCTGAAAATGCAGAAGCGGGAAAGTGGATCGAGGAATTGCGAGGACTGTCACATGACAGACAAGCAAACGACGGATAAAAATGGCTCCCAATTTATCAGCACTAAAGGAGTAAAACCCAATGGATAAAATGCGAAACTGGAATGAAGTCGGAATACGGAAAAGTTATTGGCGATAAGGGATCATACGACTTCGTTGTTAGGATACTTATTTAT